>JAVTVY010047587.1:0-23393 GCA_036873755.1 Hanleya hanleyi | reverse complement strand
GAGTAGTAGCGAAAGTGGGCATTTTGGGGCAGTGAAGGAAGGTATTTGGTGTAGAGATGGACCATCCTTGGTCCGAATGCGTCGTGTGGGGTGTCATGTTGTAGTTCTCGTGGTATAGACCCCGATTTGAGGGAAGTTCACGTCATCTGTGACGTCAATGGCGACGTCATCAATAGGAGTAGTAGCCAAAATGGGCATTTTGAGGGTGTGAAGGAAGGTGTTTTGGGGTAGAGATGGACCATCCTTGGTCCGAATGTGTCGAGCGAGGTGTCATTTTGTAGCTCTCGGGGTGCAGACCCCTATTTGAGGCATGTTCACGTCATCTGTGACGTCATTGGTGACGTCATCAGTAGGAGTAGTAGCGAAAACGGGCATTTTGGGGGGTGCGTGGGGGTGTGTTTGGGTAGAAATGGACCATCCTTGGTCCGAATGCATCGTGTGGGGTGTCATCTCGTAGTTCTCTGCATGTAGACGCATCTAGACACTTGGTGGTCGCATCGTGCATGAATACTACATATGACTTGATACTGTGAACTATAACTGTAAATTTCTTTGATAGGCATTTAGAAGTCGAGTTATATAACACAATGCTATTCTATGGATAACAACTTCTTTATTGCTGTGGAGCTGACGTTTCGTTGGAGATACTTCCAACTTTTTCAAAGCTAATGTACTACATTGATTGAAATTGTAGTTTAAGGGCCGCTTCCCATACGGATTTCGCGGCCCATGAACTCAATGTTTTATTTAAATTTCACGGTACATTTCTTCGTTAATTTCAGATCTTTTGCAGCGCTAGATATTAAAATAAATAATTAAATAATGAATAACAATAACAATGAGGAAATATAAATACTAGTGGAGAAGAGTCGCTATGTACAAGTCGTTAAGTCTGTTATTGGTGTTTATACTGATAAATATGTGTTATAATCGCGTGGATGATTCCTTTGTCTTGGTACCCCATAGTACGCACAAAGCCGTCCAGAAAAAAACTGGGAGAACCAGGGCGTCTTCAGGATTCTTCGAGGCGACTTCCCTAACGACGCCCTTGGGAACAGGGTGGGTCCTTCCAGAAATCTGTGCCTGTAACAATTGCTTGGAGTGTGTATTGGGGTACAGAACGGCAGGTCTACGTCCTATATTGCGTAAAAGTCAAAGGATCATATTCTGTGTTGAGGCGTCAGTTCGGTGACATCTAAGGGGTAGCGTGTCTGGTGTGGTCTAGGGTCGAGTATTCTGATTCTGGATGTTCTTGCTGTGCGGCGTTGTCACTCAAGGCGCTGTTGGTATTCTTGTAATTGTCATCCGTCTTCTGTTTCAGGTCTTGTCCAACTCGTCTGTGGTCTTTGATGTGCCTGTATCATATGAAATAGAAGGCTTGTAGTCATTCTTGTTTTCTATTGTTTTTCGATGCAATTCTTTGATATATTTTCCTCCCAACAACAGGCACCCCCCGACCGTCAGTCACATAATATGAATAGCAATATATAATTAAGTGAGTATATAGATAAACAAATGAATAAATAACTAAACATTTCGATAGATTCAGTACTAGGTGAATACACAAATAAACAGCTCTGTATTATTTTCGTATGCATTATTGTATGATGGCCATAAAGAATTTGTAGGACAATGAGATAGACGGCCCTCAGTATCAAGGTAACTCCGACATCACCATTTCCTATATTTTATGCCGAATACTGCTCGCTATATGCGATTTGGCCGTGCTATTGTTGTCATGAATTCAATTAGATTTGGCCATCGTTTGCTTTGTAGGACAGTGGAACAGACGGCCCTCAGTATCAAGGTAACTCCGTTGTTGCCATGCCTATTGTATTTCTAATGTATTACATAGTACAGTTGAGGATATTTATACAAATGATTAACAAGCAAACAGATCACAAAACAATCATAGCACAATAGGTGCTTCATGAGCTAGTCATGTCAGGTATATAAGAATAATCAATCAGTGAGTATGACTATTGTAATCTACTAATCCCCTGAGCAGGGTAAAGACAATGGGTGATAGCAGATTAAATTCAAAGTGGCCGAATAGTTAAGGTGACAAAAATATATGACAAAAATCAATATGTGTGAGGATTATACAATTGATAAGGGATAAACACATAGATAAATAGCATAACGTGTGAGCAGTACATAAAGGATGATAGAAAAGATTAACGGTCACGGTGATAATCTCCATTCAAGCTGATAAGGCTGTCATAGGTACTCGGTACAAACTGTCCACTGTCTCGGTTGATTGCGGGCTTGTGTCTTTTGATGTGAATGGCTTCCTGTAGTCTTCTCTCTGTTTGACCAGTCTGGTGGATGGAAAGTTTGTGAAGGTTTTACCAATTTATCTGGTGTCCTGGATGTTCTTTGATGCTGGGAGACACATCAACATATAAGACCCTGGATAAAGATCCAACCTCTACAATTGACAAAGACCACCGAGCCCTAGTGAAAGAACTACAAGAGAACAAAGAAATAGACCATGCCCTGTACAAAAAACCTGTGACATACCACCCTCAGCCCCCGTATGCACGAGCCACAGTCAAGATCCACAAAGACCCCGTCAAAGTCAGGTTGTTGGTTTGTAGTAGAGACACTGTGCATTACAGCACGGCCCAGCACCTAACCCAGCTGCTAGCACCACTTGGCAAAACGGCCAACTCCTTCATTAGAGACTCTACTGATTTTTGTGAAAAAATTCTTCCCATCCAAAACCCAGGCAGGATGGCCAGTTACGACGTGGTAGACCTCTTCACCAACATCCCTAGAGAACGAGCCATGGACACCATCAGGAAAAGAGTCACAGAATCACGACCCAATATGAAAACCTCCCTTACTATTGACAGCATTATGAAATTAGTGGAATCCTGTATCAACTCCACATCCACATACTTCACATGGGGCGAGATGTTCTATGAACAGGTACATGGATTACCTATGGGATCCCCTCTATCCCCGGTGATCACTGAAATTATATGACCGAACTGGAAGAATCCGCTCTCTTCACTGCCCCTATTAAGCCTATGTGTTGGCACAGAAAAGTTGACGACGTCTTTTCCATTCTTCAAGATGGTGATGACCCTACCATCCTCCTCAACCACCTGAATGCCCAACATCCGAGAATGAAATTCACCATGGAAAAAGACAACAAACACCCCTTCCTTGACGTCCTAGTCCACAGGCAGAACCATACCTTCAAAACCAGTGTTCATAGGATTACAACACATATAAGGGAAGTGGGAAGAGGTGCCGACATACTGACAGAGTCACATGGCTTCACAGTATAGTCTTCTGGTTAATCTATTCTAAAGCACATATCAAGAATCTAGCGATTCCTGATTTGTGTTGTATCCCAGGTACGCTTTTATTGCACCTGTTCATGTGGCAACTTGGATGACATGACCACACGGCCACTAGCACCGGCATAAGCTGTATTAGATACAAATCTCGAGAGATATGATGGAGATGCTCTGACAACTGGTATATTGGTAATTGGTGAGCTGTGTCGCTGTGACAACTCGTATACTGGGAGTTGGTGAACTGTATCGTCGTCAGATGAAAATGACGGCATGTAACACAAACGGCTAGTCTGTAAGGCCCGATGTCGACCGAGCATCAACTTCCCACAAATGCCAACATATATCAAAGACCAAAAGGTATGTACAGGGGGCGGGCCTCGGGGTCGAAACGTCCACCAGCAGAATCTCGCCATATACAGGTAAAAATTACAACACATATAAGGGAAGTGGGAAGAGGTGCCGACATACTGACAGAGTCACATGGCTTCACAGTATAGTCTTCTGGTTAACCAATTCTGGAAACCCACCCACACCGACCAATATATCCATTACCTATTCAACCACCCAAGTCAAGTTAAAGCCAGCATCATATGTACCTTAACTTAACTAAAGACAGTCTTCACCGATTACAACAAGTATCCTAACGCCATGGTAGACAGAATTATCAACAAGACACTGCAACCCCAGCCGCAACAAAATCAAATTCCCCGAGATCCCAGCCCTGTATTCATCGCCATTCCATACATAGGGCAGACCAGTCACCACATAAAACGACTCCTGAAAGAACAAGCCAGCATCGATGTAGTATTCACCAGCAGCAGATTCCTTGAAAACCACCTTAACGCTACAGGACGACTACCACCAACCGACCCACCCCAGCCCAAGGGAATTATCTACCAAATCGACTGCTCGTGCCAGAAAAGTTACATAGCAGAAACCATGCGACCCCTCAACGTCTGCATCAAGGAACATAAGGCCTCTAGCAATATAACAGATGGAAAATCAGCAATTTCTGCCCACCTGACGGAACATCCAGGACACCAGATAAATGGGCAAAACATTCACAAACTTTCCATCCACCAGAATGACCAAACAAAGAGAAGACTACAGGAAGCCATTCACATCAAAAGATACAAGCCCGCAATCAACCGAGAAAGTGAACAGTTTGTACCGTGTGCCTATGACAGCCTTATCAGCTTAAATGGAGATTATCACCGTGACAGTTAATCTTTTCTATCATCTTTTATGTACTGCTCACACGTTATGCTATTTATCTATGTGTTTATCCCTTATCAATTGTATAATCCTCACACATATTGATTCGATATTTTTGTCATATATTTTTGTCACCTTAACTATTCGGCCACTTTGAATTTCATCTGCTATCACCCATTGTCTTTACCCAGCTCAGAGGATTAGTAGATTACAATAGTCATACTCACTGATTGATTATTCTTTATATACCTGACATGCCTAGCTCATGAAGCACCTATTGTGCTATGATTGTTTTGTGACCTGCTTGCTTGTTAATCATCTGTATAAATACCTTCAACTGTACTATGTAGTTCATTAGTCTTGAAAAAGTTGGAAGTATCTCCAACGAAACGTCAGCTCCACAGCAATAAAGAAGTTGTTATCCATGGAACAGCATTGTGTTATAACTGTAAAGTCAGGATGGCCGAGTGGTCTAAGGCGCCAGTCCTAAGTGCTGGTCTGCGCAACGCAGGGCGTGGGTTCGAATCCTACTCTTGACACTCTTGAGTTTTTTGTATATACAACTTTTGTATTATACCATATGTGTCCTGAATGTGCTGTATTATACTATATCTGTCCTGTGTTATACAACATCTGTGCTGCATTATACCATATATCTCCTGTGTTTACAATATATGTTCTGTAGTGTACCATATATGTTCTGTATTATACAATATTTGTCCTAAATTATACCATATCTGTCCGCATTATACCATATCTGTGCTGTATTATACCGAATCTGTGCTGTATTATACCATATCTGTCCTGTATTATACTATATCTGTCATGTATTAGACAGTATCTTCCCTGTATTTAATGTACATGTACTCTGCGCATGTCGATGTATTCTGTGCATATCCATGCACATGTACTATGTGCCTGTACATGTACTATTTGCCTGTACATGTAATCTGTTCATGTACATGTACTCTGTCAATACACATCTTCCTTGTACATGTAAATGTACTCTGTGCATGTCATTCTACATATACTCTGTTCACGTCCATGTGAACATACTCTGTTCATATCCATGTACATACTCTCTGTCCATATCGCTATATAGCTGAAATATTGCAGAATGCGACGTTAAGCCTCAATTCTTCCTCTCTCTCTTTCTCTCTCTCTCTCTCTCTCTCTCTCTCTCTCTCTCTCTCTCTCTCTCAATGAACATGTACTCTGTACAATGTCGCATGATGTAGACCGGTGAGAGAACAACAACTAGGATTACAGGTCAATCATTTTATTATCCCCTCCAGTACATGTGTGTGTGTGTGTATGAGCTCAGACCTCTTGGAGCATGTTTGAATCAGATTGAATCGGTTGTGCTAAAAATAGATCGCCAGCTAGCGTGCTATAAAAGGAAAGCGGCCAGACACTTTTAGCAGACATTCGCTCAACCACTTACGACACGAGGTTCACGTGTACCACTTGCTCCAAGTTCTTTACACGCTTGCACGACTTACAACGCCATGAGTCTACCATCCACGACGCTACTGCCCAGTACACCTACGAGACCTGTTGGGATACATTTAATCGCCTGGATAATTTACACCGCCATGAACGGTGTCTCCATGAGATATCCAGGCATCAATGTGGGGATTGTGGACACCGCTTCAGACTATACAGCCAGTTGAGATCTCACCAACGTGTAATCCATGGACATGCACGCTTGAGGGTTGAAGAACCCGTGATGTTTGACCCCATCCATGAGTCTACTTTTCAAGGTGCTGTTGGCGAGTATACATGTTCGATCTGCAGGAAGTCAATTAATCGTAAGGATAATTTACGGCCACATCAACGGACGGTCCATAAGGAACCCAGCCATGAATGCCAGCATTGCAGTCGAGTCTTCAGACTCCACAGTCAGTTGATCCCCATCAATTCGAAAGACGTCCACAGTTTGTGTTCCATCCTTCAACATGACTTATACTTATTCTGAGGGTCGGATTCTGATTGGTCAAGAGCAGTCTGGGATCAGCACAATGAACTTCTGAATACACGGACAATAGCATAAGTGAATTGTAAACACACCCATAGCGGTTCCCCCAGCGTGGATGTGCTGTGATGGAGGGGATAATAAAAGGATTGTCCTGCAATCTTTGTTGTTGTTGTTGCTCTCTTTTTGGACTAACCAATCAGAATAGTACTTATCACGGACTACACACGTAGATCTACGTGTAGGCGCGCATGTTGCAGAGCCATGACGGAGAGCCATCCCTATGCGACTCGCATTTTACAGCATGCGGCCGTGGTTAATTCACTCACGGGTTGCCGAGCAGTGGTTCGGTCCATGTTTGGAGATGGCGACGACAACGAGGGGCGACGCCAGATCCCGAAAGAGTTCACAGAAGCGGTTCTCGACAGAGTGGACTCGATGGAGAGGTGTGCTATCACCCACCACTACTGGACTATGACAGCCATCCTTGATGCCCGGGCTATGGACCACGAGCGCTCACGCCGGAACCAGCGACGGCTCGTTGGTCTCACGATGGTCTTTGCCCTATTGATCCTGACGCTGTGGCAATGACAGTTCCGTCTTACAGCGACAGAAAAGAACGGCTCTTCAGAGCCTCCATATCTCCCGAAAGAGAAGCTGGGCCTGATGGAAGTCCGGGATGGTAGAACATTGGTGAACATCCGGGCATTTTTACATCCGGGGACTTTTGCATCCGTGTACATCACTGTTCTTGTACATACGGGGACTGTGGAACATCCGGGACTGTAGAACATCCGGGTACTCCTACGTTGGCCTATAAGAGCCAGAATTGTTACGGCATTCATCATTTCCAGATCCACAGCCGATATGTTCTCTTGCACAACTTGTTCGAAGCGTTTTCAACGGCTGGACAGTTTACGTTACAAGCGTCTGGTCCGTCATTCATAATTCAGCCGTCGTCCATTAGTGAATATCCGCGTCCATAATCCAAAGACCTATTCCATATTCCATATAACAGTATTAGCACCAAATTCGAAAAGACAATCATAGTATATATAAACATAGGCTTGTTTCCTGCAAATGAGAAGCGGTCAACAGTTTTCAATGATGCCGGCAAGACATCATGATGTTCCAAAAATATCAAATCCGTATCGCTGATCAATATTCTTAATCCATATTATTCGTTGTAAAGTCGTCATCTAAAGAATGATGTATCTCAGTCACGCTTTGATTGTGACTGTTCATATGAGTACCATGAGGATCTTGAAGTACATGGGTTCATACGGCCCCTAGCCCCGGGTTAAGCGGAATTAGACACAAGTTACGAAACGTAACGCCATAGATCTTGCACGCTACGCTCGTATTTTGCTATCAGCATGCGATATGTATCGCCAAATTTGAGAAATTTTGAGTGGAGGCGCTTGGTGGTGTAGCCCTGTTTTATAAGTTTCTGCAACAATGTGTTGTGACGTTGATTAAAATCGTCACATTTAACACAGGATCTAGCAAATGCTACTAGGCTTGATATGTATACGCCATATGCAGGTCCCACTGGAATATTACTGTCCAGAAAGGGATAGTTTACGATGTCGAAATTGTAATCATCTCTTTTGTCATACAGTCGACGAGAGAGAAGGCCCGCTTCATTTTTATAGAGATATAGGTCTAAATATGATGCGCCTGTAGGGTTATCTGTAGTTTCCTTCAAATCCAGTGAAGGTGGATATATATCCTTCACTGCCTCATTTATATAGCGATGATCCACAGCGAGAAGATCGTCTATATAGCGTTTGTCACACACGTGCACGCCACGAAGTACCCACGCATACATGTGCAGATTGTAATATAGTCTTTAAGCTTCCCAGTCAATTGAGACGTCACCAAAATTTCATACACGGATCACGCTCGCCACTCTCGAGGCCGGATATTTCAGTTTCTATGGGAATGCATCTGAGAATGGATGAACCCATGGAGGTGGATCCGCCACCGCGAATTGAAGAGCCGATGGAAATTGATCCCAGTGTTGAATGGGAGAAGTAAGAGCTCCGAGCTCCAGTATCATGGATTGCCCGAAGAAGTTTAGGTTACACTGAACGAAGATTAAACTTTCTGAAATGGTGGCTTCTGATTGCTTCTGTACCAGACCCGATCAAATGGAAAAGCCAGCCAATTCCAAGGCAGACAAGCAATCGTTGAAGATTGACGAACAGGTGCCGGTTCTCGCTTGACTCCCCAAAAGAGTTACCAAAAGATACCCGCCCATAACTATGGAAATAATAGATGATTTCTTCAGTGTGGGGTACAGCTCAACCAGGGGAGAGCCCGGAGATGCCCGCTACCATCGCCAGCGATGCCTGACCTGCCTTGAAGGTGTACCCTTGGCCGGGTGTGATCTTTGCACGAGGGGAGAGGATATTTTCCAGTGGGCGAAGTGAGAGCTTGCCACCAAAGGCCGTTTTTCCCTGTATGGAAAAATATGGCCGCAATTATCTCCAAAGAGAGACTTCTAACATATGTACAGACAGATGAATGAATGAGTAAGAATCATATTAGGTCACACCGAGCAAAGATGGAACTTTCTGAAATGGCAACTTCTGATTGGACAGCCGAGAATACATCTAACGGGCAAGAACGAATATGATAGATGCAAATGGCGACCTCTGATTGGACAAGAGGCTACTTGTATTGTAAACACACCCAACGTGGCTCCTCCAGCTTGGGTATGATGTACTGGAGGGGATAATAAAATGATTGGCCTGTCATCCTAGTTGTTGTTGTTCTCTCACCGGTCTACATCATGCGACATTGTACAGAGTACGTGTTCATTGAGAAAGAGAGAGAAAGAGAGAGAGAGAGAAATAAGGTTTAACGTCGCATTCCGCAATATTTCAGCTATATAGCGATCCGGACAGAGAGTATGTACATGGATTTGAACAGAGTATGTTCACATGGACATGAACAGAGTACATGTAGAATGACATGCTCAGAGTACATTTACATGAACAGGGAACATGTGTATTGACAAAGTACATGTACATGAACAGATTACATGTACAGGCAAATAGTACATGTACAGGCACATAGTACATGTGCATGGATATGCACAGAATACATGGACATGCGCAGAGTACATTAACATTAAATACAGGGAAGATGTCTAATACAGGACAGATATGGTATAATACAGGACAGATATGGTATAATACAGAACAGATTCGGTATAATACTGGACAGATATGGTATAATACAGCACAGATATGGTATAATACAGCACAGATATGGTATATACAGAACACATGGTACAATGCAGAACATATATTTTAAACACAGGAGAGATTTGGTATAATGCAGCACAGATGTTGTATAACAAAGGGCAGATATGGTATGATACAGCACATTCAAGACAGATATGGTATAATACAAAAGGTGTATATACAAAAACTCATGTGTCAGGAGTAGGATTAGAACCCACGCCCTACGTTGCGCAGACCAGCACTTAGGACTGGCGCCTTAGACCACTCGGCCATCCTGACTTTACAGTTATAGTTCACAGTATCAAATCATATGTAGTATTTATGCACGATGCGACCACCAAGTGTGTAGATGCGTCTACATGCAGAGAACTACAATATGACACCCCATACGATGCATTCGGACCAGGATGGCCCATTTCTACCCAATCACAGCCCCACGCACCCACCAAAATGCCCGCTTTCGCTACTACTCCTACTGATGACGTCACCAATGACGTCACAGATGACGTGAACATGCCTCAAATAGGGGTCTGCGCCCCGAGAGTTACAAAATGACACCTCCCTCGACACCTTCGGACCAAGGATGGTCCATCTCTACCCCAAAACACCTTCCTTCACACCCTCAAAATGCCCATTTTGGCTACTACTCCTACTGATTACGTCGCCATTGACGTCACAGATGACGTGAACTTCCCTAAAATCGTGGTCTATACCACGAGAACTACAAAATGACACCCCAAACGACGCATTCGGACCAAGGATGGTCCATCTCTACACCAAATACCTTCCTTCACTGCCTCAAAATGCCCACTTTCGCTACTACTCTTACTGATGACGTGACCGATGACGTCACAGATGACGCGGACATCCCTCAAATCGGGGTCTACACCCCGAGAGTTACAAAATGACACCTCCCTCGACACCTTCGGACCAAGGATGCTCCATCTCTACCCCAAAACACATTCCTTCACACCCTCAAAATGCCCATTTTGGCTACTACTCCTACTGATTACGTTGCCAATGACATCACAGATGACGTGAACTTCCCTCAAATCGGGGTCTAAACCACGAGAACTACAAAATGACACCCCAAACGACGCACTCGTACCTTCCTTCACTGCCCCAAAATGCCCACTTTCGCTACTTCTCGTACTGATGAGTCACCGATGACGTCACAGATGACATGGATAGCCCTGAAATGGTGGTCTACACCCCGAGAGCTACAACATGACACCTCCCATGACGCATTCGGGCCAAGGGTGGTCCCTCTCTATCCAAACACACCTCCAGGCACCCCCCAAAATGCCCACTTTCGATACTACTCGTACTGTTGACGTCACCGATGGCGTCGAAGATGACATGGACAGCCCTCAAATCGGGGTCTACTCCCCGAGATCTACAAGATGACACCCCCACGACGCATTCAGACAAAAGATGGTCCATGTCTACCCCAAATACCTTCCTTCACTTCCCCAAAATGCCCACTTTCGCTACTACTCCCACTGATGACTTCACCGATGCCGTCACAGATGCTGTGGACAGCCCTCAAATCGGGGTCTACACCCCGAGAGCTACAAAATGACACCTCCCACGACGCATTCGGACCAAGTGTGGTCCCTCTCTACCCAAACACACCTCCACGCACCCCCCAAAATGGCCACTTCACTTACTTCACCCAACTGCGCATGCGCAGATTTACGCGACTTGTAATAAAAAACACGACATTCTGACTCTACCCCACAAAAGCTTCATTTTGACACCTCGCACGACCCATTTGGACTCATAGTGGTCCATCTCTACCGCAAACACACCCCCACGCACACCCCAAAATGTCTGCTTTCTATACTACGGCCAGATTGCGCATGCGCAAAATATTGAAAACGGTCGATACATTAGTCCAGGCGGGTGCTCCTCTACGAGAGCTTCAAAATAAGACCTCATACGACACCATAGGACCACTACGGGCTCACCTAGACCCCAAAACGTCCACCCAGTTTGGACCTATCCACTGAGCCAGTATGGGCCAGTATGGGCCTATATACAGACCTACCCGGTACTTTTCGGAAACTTTCACCGCTTACCTCCGAGACCCCTCCCATCGTGTTTTTCGTGGCGAGACGAAGAAAACAAGACCAAACAACCCATAGTAAACCCCACAAAAAAATTCCCTGTATGGAACTATCCCCCCATAGCCAGTATGGGACTATATGGGCCTATATACAGACCCACCCGGTACTTTTCAATAAATTTCACCGCTTACCTTCGGGACCCCTCCCATCGTATTTTTCGTGGCGAGACGAGAAAATCAAGACCAAACAACCCATGGTAAAACCCACGAAAAATTTCCCAGTATGGACCTATACCCCCATAGCCAATATGGGGCTATATGGGCCTATATACAGACCTACCCGGTACTTTTCGAAAAATTTCACCGCTTAGCTCCGGGACCCTTCCCATCGTGTTCTACATGACGAGACGAAGAAAACAAGACCAAACAACAGATAGTAACATAAAAAAAAATGACACCCCCATAACCCATACAGGCATTTTCACGTATAGATTTAATATGCAAATGTTCGAATCAGGGAAGATAACCCGGAATTTGCCAAAAATCACAAAAGTGCATCAAGAGTTACCTCCCCATTGGAACTCTTCTGTGTTGGAGGTAGTTTTTGGTCTCTTGAGCTGGTGGCGCGCCCTGTCGGATGCAAGAGTTACCTCCACAAGTTTAAGTGCACAAAGATCAATGAGACCTGTTATCGGTTGAACATACTACTAACAGTGCAAGAATCACGTTAAATTATTGATGCCGCTTTGATCTTGATAACTTGCCTGTGGGATCGCGATCTATCCTTCTTTTACCACAGCTTTTGTCGACGTTAGATTATAGAAAGCTTAGTTGTTCCTATTGGTAAATTGAGTTTGATATATCACGGTAAGTAGTAGGGAAAGGACGGATAAAGCCAGGTTTTCCAGGGAGGTAACTCATGGTTCCTTTTTTCCGCCACGCGGCGCCACCAGTCCCGTATGACGTCACCTCCGGTCTGGGTGAATAGGGCGTGACCTGTGAACATGATAGGACATGTACTGACCTGTCTGTGGGTTTTTTTACAATGTCGTTCACCTCCGTGTGTCTTCGGGCACCTCCGTGTCTCTTCGGTCACCTCCGTGTCTTTTCGGTCAGGTCCGTGTCTTTTCGGGTACGTCCGTGTCTTTTCGGTGAGGTCCACCATCTTCAGAACATGATAGGCCATGTACTGACCTGTCTGTGGGGGGTTTCCCACAATGTCGTTCACCTTCGTGTCTCTTCGGTGACCTCCGTGTCTTTTCGGTGAGGTCCGTGTCTCTTCGGTCAGGTCCGTGTCTTTTCGATTACCCCTACAATAGGTGTCTGTATTATACAATATACAGGCCTGTATGGGGTATGGGGATGGTCATTTTTGAACATGATAGGACATGTACTGACCTGTCTGTGGGGGTTTTCCCGCCAGAATTTCGCTGACGTCTGCTTGGCCTGGGGGTTGTCACGCGCCGAACACCTGGCTCCCCGAATTGCAACATTGTTGCACGTTCGCTACAATGTTGCGGCATCGTGAACACCTGGTCTGGTGCATATGTGTCTGCGTGAGTGAGTTCACGTGCCGAAGACCTGGCTCTCCGAATTGCAACAATGTTGCACGTTCGCTACAATGTTGCGGCGACCGTGAACACCTGGTCTGGCGTCTGCGTGAGTGAGCTCACGTGCCGGACACCTGGCTCCCCGAGATCAAGGCATGTCCAGACTTGTTCTGGGTTGTACAGTTCTGCCATGCAGATAACGGGTACTAGGAATGCATATTAAATCTATAGACAAAGTGTATGGAAATAGACGTTTTGGGGTCTAGGTGGGCCACTAATGGACCGATGGGGTCGAGTGAGGTATCAATGTGAAGCCTATGTGAGGGGGCATCCCACTGGGTGGATGTGGGGTCGGAATATCGTCATTCAGCGCATGCGCAATAGACAAAGGAAAAAGGGTGTGGAAATAGACGTTTTAGGGTTTAGGTGAGCCCCTATTGATCCTATGGTGTCGTATGAGGTCTTATTTTGAAGCTGTCGTGAGGGAGCATCCGCCTGGGCTAGTGTGTCGTTCGTTGTCAATAGTCTGCGCATGCGCAGTCTGGCCGTAGTATAGAAATAGACGTGTTGGGGTTTAGGTGGGCCTCTATTGGGCCGATTGGATCGAGTGAGGTATCAATGTAAAGTATACGTGAGGGAGTATCCAACGCGCAGGGTGTGACGTGGAACTGACGTCATTCTGCGCATGCGCAGTAGAGAAAGTGTATCGAAATAGACGTTCTGGGGCCTAGGCGAGCCACTAATGGGCCGATGGAGTCGAGTGAGGTATCCATGTGAAGCATATGTGAGGGAGCAACCGCCTGGAGTAGTGTCTCGGGCGTTGTCCACATTCTGCGCATGCGCAGACAGGGAATTGTGGGAAACGGGTGTGGAAATAGACGTAATGGTAATGGTCCGATGGAGTCGAGTGAGGTATCAAAGTGAAGCATTCGTGAAGGGGCATCCAGTCATGGATGGGTGCATGTAAAATTAGGGGTATGACGTCACTTCCGGTTTGGGTGAATGGGGCGTGACCTTGGAACATGATAGGACATGTACTGACCTGTCTGTGGGAGTTTTCCCGCCAGAATTTCGCTGACGTCTGCGCCTGCATCCGGGTATGCATGAGGGTCTGTGTGAATGGGGTGTGACCTGGGAACATGATAGGAATGCATGTACTGACCTGTCTGTGGGTTTTTCCCGGCCCGGCCCGGCCCGCCCCGGCCGCAGCGCGCCCGCGCACGGGTTATCCGGAAGTGCGTGGCATCACCGGAAGTGCGCGGATATATGTCGGGTCAAAAGGTCAAAGGTCACATCCAGGTCCAAAGGTCTCCCTTTCGGCAAGGTTCGGCAACAATGTTGCGGCAGCGATATACAGAGCTTGAACCCAAAAAGGGGATTGTAAATTAACCTGGGAAGGATGGGCAGTTCCATTTGGACCAATCAGCGGTCGAGAAAATGAACCAATGAGTGATCGATAAAAGAACCAATGGACGGGTACTAGAATTTCGCTCACGTCTGCGCCTACATCCGGGTACTAGAATGCTTTCGCCTACGTCCGCGCCTACATCCGGGTACTTCTATGTAGGTGTATAAAAGTGGGAATTTTTAGGGCATTGCTGCATTCATTGGCCTGCTTGACCTGACCAGTCTGAGCCTGCCTGACCAGCCTGAGTCTATCTCTCGAGAGGAGCTACTTGCCTGAGCCTCACCAGCCTGAGCCTGCCTCACCGGAGCTATACCATGAAACGTGGAGAAGATTTTCCAGTGTTCCAGGAGCGCCTCCGGCGCTGTAATCTTTGTTGTTGTTGCTCTCTTTTTGCACTAACCCACCAGAATATTACGTATCACGGACTACACCCGTAGAGCTACGTATAGGCGCGCATGTGTGACATGGTCTATAAAACACGTCCCTCTGGATCCCACACCTTCATTTCTACGGTTGCAGAGCCATGACGGAAATCCAGCCCTATGCGACTCGCATTTTACAGCATGCCACCGTGGTTAATTCACTCACGGGTTACCGAGCAGTGGTTCGGTCCATGTTTGCAGATGGCGACGACAACGCGAGGCGACGCCAGATCCTGAAAGAGTTCACAGAAGCGGTCCTCGACAGAGTGCACACGATGGAGAGGTGTGCTATCACCCACCACTACTGGACTATGACAGTCATCCTTGATGCCCGGATTATGGATCACGGGCGCTCACGCCGGAACCAGCGACGGCTCGTTGGCCTAGTAATGGTCTTTGCCCTATTGACCCTGACGCTGTGGCAATGACAGCGACAGAAAAAGAACGGCTCTTCAGAGCCTCCACAGATGCGCGTATGTGCAACCGATATATACGAGGGTCAGTCAGAGTGTGTGTCATTCACCGTTCGTCATTGGGTCAAGCATGTCACCAGTCCTACGAGCCATCCTTCCCCTTACACCCCGGGTGGGGTTACACGTCTATGAAGATAAAGTCACCCTCGTGGAAGAACGTGGAGATGTTTGCTGGTCGCCCGCTGAGACCGTATCTAATACGGTTACGCTACACCGTGACGGCTGGACCAAATTTAAACGGGTGTTGAGCGGTGAGCTCGACGGAAACCTCATCCACATAGACAATGCCATCTACGTACACCGTGGACCCATCTTCCCACGCCTGGGCCGTTACCAAGACCCTACGCGAGGCTTCACCCTAGACCCCGATTTGTGGACAGCCTTCGAGAAAGTGGTGCCTATTGTGGACCAGCTGCTTACACCGGACGAGCGGTCAGGTGTTCATTTGGAGTCTCGTGGCCTGAGTGAAGCGGCGGCAGAACCCAATGAACAAATGTCTGGCAATGAAGCGGAGGCAGACGATGATGCCATTGATTATCCGGCTAGACTCAGTCAGCCCAGTGACATGACCACGCGATCCTTCGATCTCACGGGGTTGTCCCTATAAATACGAGAGACAGTCAAATCTTGTACCATTCACGTACTGACCATGACGGAGCATATAATACGGGCGTATCTCAGCTTGACCCCCGAGGTCTTCCTGCACGTTTATGCGGATAAGGTCGATATCATGGAGGAGGTGGGAGACATCTGTGATGCGGATCCTACACAACCGTGCCCGGCTCACATTCGTCTGTCCCGAGAGGGCTGGACCAAATTCAAACGGGTGTTGTCTGGTGAACTGGACGGCGACCTCATCCACTTGTGTCACGATGTGTACATCCGACGCGGCCCCTTCTTTGCTCAATTGGCTCGGCTAGATGGGGTACAGTGCATTTTACCCTTCACCCTGATCTATGGTCTGCATTGGAAGATGCCGTGGTAGATGTGGATCAAGTGCTTACGGAGGAAGATCGGTCATCAGACGAGTTGGACTGGTCATTTACCATGGACAATGTGCTGGCAGAAGCCAACGAAGAAAATCAGAAAGAAACTCCGGCCCAAGATATACCCGTGATAAATAAACGATAGAGCCAGGGTCCATCATCATTTGTCACCATGAAGAGCTGGGAGAAGGTGTTGGATAACTTATACTACAGTCCCGACAGTCCGGCGGCCTATAGTGCATTGACGGCTCTCTATCGAGCGGCCAAACCCCAGGGGATACAACGTGCTCAAGTCCGAGATTGGTTAAGAAAACAAGACACCTATACCTTACATCGAGCTGCCCGTCGGCATTTTCTACGGAACCGGGTCATCGTGGGAGGACTAGATGCCCAATGGCAAGCGGATTTGGTCGATATGAGCGCCTTTGCCAAACACAACGATGGGAATCGGTATAACTTGACGTGCATCGATATCCTGTCGAAGTATGCGTGGGTGGTACCCATCCGGACGAAAACGGGGGCGAATCTCATAGCGGCGTTCAAGGATATCTTCAAGACCGGGCGCAAACCCATGTATTTGCAAACCGACGAAGGCACGGAATTCCTCAACAGACCGTTCCAACCGTTTCTGAAAGCCCAGAAGGTGTTTTTCTTCCATACGTACAACGAGACCAAGGCTTCCGTGGTGGAAAGGTTCAACAGGACATTCAAAGGCCGCATGTATAAATATTTCATCCATATGAATACAAGGCGGTACATCGATGTTCTCCCGAAACTTGTGAGTGGTTACAATCGCGCCTATCACCGGAGTATAGAGAGAGCCCCCATTACCGTGACCCAACGCAACGAAGCCCAAGTCCGGCGTGTCTTGTACCCCAGGCAATCGCAGCGAACGACGAAGGAGGTGTACAAGGTCGGGGACCCTGCACGGATCAGTAAAGTCAAAGGTCAATTTGAGAAAAGTTACTTGCCCAACTGGAGCGATGAGCACTTCCTGATTAAACGGCGCCTACCCCGACAGCAGCGAGTCTATGAACTGGAAGATCTTCAAGCGGAACCGTTGCTAGGGACGTTTTACGAGACGGAATTACAGCCTGTCGTAAAAACACAGCAAGACTACTACACGGTGGAGCAGATTTTGAAAACGGAACGTCGGCGTGGTAAACTGTTTCATTTCGTCAAATGGCAAGGCTGGCCCAGTTCCTTCAATTCCTGGGTGGCGGCCAACCAGGTGAAACGACTATAAAGCCAGACACCACTACCGTCATCCTTCATTCCACGTTCGACCACGGTGCTATGGACAAGCAGCAGCTGCCTCTGAACACAGCGTCTCCCAAAACGCGCAAAGCGCAAATGGGCTTTGTGGTGATATTGCTAACCCTGCGTGTTGTACGGTGGTGTGTTTTACGACGTAGACTATGTCAGCACGCTACTTAACCAACTTAGAACTCCAGCTGTGAGTGGCGGTGAAACCAGTCTACAAATAGCACCAGTCATTTCCGTGATCGAAATAGCCCAGTCATCACCACCACCAAATCCGGTGTACAAGCCATATCGAGCTCCACACCGAGTATACAGTCAACACCTACACCAAGTACACCCGCTACGTCTGAAAACCCACCGGATTTCATCCCTCACAGTGAACAGACAACGACGACCGACGTTATACCCACCACCATCATCACTCACAGTGAACAGACAACGACGACCGACGTTGTACCCACCACCACCACTCCAGTTCAGTCGTCAATTTACAAGAGCGGGTTACCACGACAGCGCATACAGCTCGAACCATGGACCCTCGGTGGCAGCATCCCTTCACTTGCATCATCGCAGGACCGACGGGCTCCGGCAAAACGCACTTCGTCAGGAAGCTCCTTCAACACGCCGACAGCATGATCCCCCCCACCCATTTCCCGAGTCGTGTGGTGTTACGGAGAATGACAGGCAGCGTATGCAGCAATGCCCCACATCACGTTCGTGGACGGCCTACCCAACCTGGCCGATTTGGAACCCGACACCTTGGTGGTTCTGGATGATCTCATGGCGGAGACGGATGCGCGGGTCACCCAACTCTTTACCAAAGGCAGCCATCATCGACGGCTCAGCATCATCTACGTTGTGCAGAATCTGTTCAGTAAAAACAAAGAACATAGGAACATCAGTTTAAATGCCCACTACCTGGTGGTCTTCAAACACCCGAGAGATACCACTCAACTGCTGCAACTGGCGAGACAGATGTATCCCGGCCGCACACCGTTTGCGTTGGAAGCCTTCAAAGATGCGACAACCCCTCGGCACGGGTATATGCTCTTCGACCTCAAGCAAGCCACCCCCAACCACCTTCGACCACGGACCGGCATCTTTACCGGAGAGACCCACCACGTGTACATGCAAAAATAATGTAAACACACCCACAGTGGCTCCCCCAGCTGGAGTGTGTGTTTGATGATGGGGATAATAAAAAGAATTAATACCACAGCATGGTTGACTTTGTCTCTGTTCTCTGAGGTAGATAAAAAGAGCAGAGTTGTGAGTTCTAGCATTAGTTGTACATGATGTCTGCGCGAGTGCGGAAGCACGCTCCGACGCTCCGTGTATTGAAGACGGCCCCACCCGAGTTGGTCCGAAATATTGTACGCGGTGCGGACCCTGACCTTGTACGCTGTCTGTGCGAGATCGGGTACAACCTGTTAAAAGGCAACGTTCCACTGACTCCGGCTCAGAAGACCAAGTTGGCCAAGCATAAGACAGGTCTCCGAACCCTAGTCCAGAAGCGAGTCTCTCAAACACAAAAGAAAAAGGTGTTACAGAAAGGCGGCTTTCTCGGGGCCATCTTAGCACCGTTGACCGCTTCCGTGTTGGGACCAGTATTGGGTGGACTCTTCGGGCGACAATGAACCACGGTTCCTTCAAAACCTCCAATCGCCCTACCCTGTTCCACCTACGGTGAAGACCATAAACACCCTCGATGAAGAGATGCAACAGATCTTACAGAGACCGGGGTTAAGCGACAGTGAGAAAGTACAACGGTACAATGAGACGCTTCAACGGTACATGACGTTCATGGACCAAGACAACTCCCTCTCTACCCCACCACCACCACCACCACCACGCGACACACCGCCGACCGCAGCACCGCTCCAACAGCCGCCATTACCAGGGATACCACCCACAGCCCCACAGTGGGTGGAAGACGAAGTGCTGAAGAGTGTACCTGCATCGTTCAAGAAACAAGCTGGCCTGGTATTACAACGGATGAAACAGAATCCTAACATGACTTGGAATGATAAAGGCGAAATCCTGGTACAGAATCAGGTGGTCCCCGGGACCCACATGACGGATTTAGTGAATGACCTGATGCGTCAACGCAGGTCGCACACAGATCCTCGAGGATGGGAGGTCTTCGCTCAAGGCTTGAAAGACATGCATGTACCACAGGAATTGGTGGGGAATCCCCACCGCGGGGCCTTTATGCAGCGGACCCAGCAATCGCCGAATGGCCCACTACCTTCTTGGGAAGCCGAATGGGAACCGGAGTCACCCCCCAAAACACCACAACGGGCACCTTCTTTCCAGGCCTTTAAAAAACCATCCTTGATCAGGACACCCCACATCTCCAGAGCCGTGACACGTAGCAAGTCACCGCGACGAGCACGACGCCGGACACAACCGCCCAAGGCCTGGAACACCTATTAAAACCAACAGCAGCAGCAGGACAGCTCATTCGCCATGTTTTACCTCACCCTACCCAGTAACAGTTCGCTGGATGTGTTTCCTGACAACACCTTGGCCAAGTACGTCACCCAGTTATCGCAACCGTTGCATTTACCTGGACGATGGGAACGTGGCCTCGTGGATATCCAATACCCTTACTCGTGTTACAACGTGCGAGCCAATGAAGTGTGGTACGAGGTGACCTACGAAGGCAAAAACACCCGACTCACCCTCCCCGAAGGCCAATACGATACCCCCAAGGAGTTCATGCAGGGGCTGACAAGACTGTTGCATTATAAGGCTCTACGGGAGGTCACGAATGTTTCAAAACCCATCAAATCCTTTCCCTTCAAGAATCACGTGGACTTCGATTACAACGCACACAACGACAAGGCACAGATCCTCCTCATCGCCAACGTGAGTGTCGTACTGAGTCCTATGCTACAGCAAATGCTGGGTCTCCCTCACGCGACCTACACGGGTCCATCCGAGGACCATGGCCAGCGGTACGCAGTGGACTGCAAGTGGCCGGTGATGTCTTGGGGGGTACGGCACCCAAAGAAGCCTTGAAACGGCGGACCAAAGAAGCAGGGGGCGTCTTGGTGGCCAAAGCACAACGCACCGTAGGGAATAAAAGACTGCACCACCGAGACCACGCACCAGTCGACGACCGACCAAGCGACGACGCACATCGAAGACCCAGGATATCTTTTCTTAAACATGTCCTTGATCCACGCAGAGTCCTGCCCCTCCACCAACAGTGAATTTGATTTGTGGACCGTGCCGCCCACACAGACCAGTGCCGAACAAGGATTATGGGTGGAGCATCTCCCGCTCTCCAGCATCAACGAAACAGGGCCCATCGAGTTCACCATCAGTAATGCGGATACGGCCTATGTGGATTTAGCCCATACATACTTGTATGTGAAAGCCAAGGTCGTCAATGGGGATGGCTCCAGAATCACCCAAGCTGCAACGGTGGGCCCGACGAATCTCTGGCTGAACTCGATGTTTCAACAGGTGGATATTTTTCTCAGCGACAAACTCATCAGTGACTCGACCAACACGTACCCCTATCGAGCCTACATCGAGACGCTGTTGTCGTATGGACGAGAGGCTAAAAAATCTCAGGTGACAGCCGCTTTATTCTACCAGGACACAGCCGAGCACATGAGCACGGTGGACAATGAAGGATATAACAAACGGAAGGCTTTCACCGCCAACGGCGCCTCGGTGGATCTCATGGGTCGACTGCACGCAGACATTTTCATGCAAGACCGGTACCTCTTGAACAAGATCCCCATCAAAATCCGACTGATACTGGCGCCTCCGACCTTCGCCTTGATGGCCACTGACGTAGACGGCCATGCAGCCGACTATAAGATTGTCATCCAAGACGCAGTCCTGTATGTCCGAAAAGTAAAACCGAATCCAGTCGTTCAATTGGGACACCTCAAAGCCTTGGAAACAAAACCAGCCCAGTACCCTATCCGACGTGTGCAAACCAAAGTGTTCTCTGTGTCTGCTGGAAATATGAG
This sequence comes from Hanleya hanleyi, assembly GCA_036873755.1. Classification (NCBI taxonomy): domain Eukaryota; kingdom Metazoa; phylum Mollusca; class Polyplacophora; order Lepidopleurida; family Hanleyidae; genus Hanleya; species Hanleya hanleyi. The sequence goes on along the minus strand of JAVTVY010047587.1, from coordinate 1,476 downwards.
CGCCAACAAAGAAAACCTGTTCCTGGGGAACTACCCAAGCGATTGATCCTGGCCTGTGTGGAAAATACCAGTTTCAGTGGAGCCTACCGAGAGAATCCGTTTGACTTTAAACATTTCGGCATCAATTTTGTGGCCCTGCATGTGGATGGACAACAGGTGCCAGCCACGGCCTTAACACCGAACTTTGGGCGGAAGAATTTCATTCGAGCCTATCAGAGCCTGTTTACAGCCACCGGTCAAATCAACCAGGACGAAGGGAATATGATCAGTCGGGAGGACTACGCGAACAGATACACGTTGTTCTGTTTCGATCTGACCCCCACCTTAGAGAACGACCATCAGCTGGCCCTGGCCAAGCAAGGCAATTTACGGTTGGAAATCCACTTTGCACGAGCCCTCGGGACCACCGTCAATGTGATCTGCTACGCCGAGTTTGACAACATCATTCAAGTGGACAAGGTGCGCAACGTCCTGTGTGACTTTGCCACCTAACATGGATACAGACCAGATAACCACCGTGCTGGAGAATGACCCAGGGGCACGTATGGTCTTTCAAGGGGTGTTCGCCCGAGATGTGTTCCCATTAGACCGTATGTATCCTGCTGCTTACGTTCTCAACACGGACCTGATGGATCGGCCCGGTGAACATTGGGTGGGCGTGTACTTGACAGAACAGCAGGGCGAATACTTTGACCCGTACGGCCTGCCACTCCTCCATCCCGATTTAACAGACTTCATGGATCAAGGCACAGAGATGTGGTGTTGGAACAGTGAAACGTTGCAAAGCCTGACCAGTAGCGTGTGCGGACAATATTGCTTGTTTTACCTGTACCATCGATGCCGGGGCAGAACCTTATCTACCATCGTACAGGTGTTTGACGAGTACCCCAAGGCCGAGGACCGCGATGTACTCGTATATGACTGGGCCGCCCATCATTTCAATGTACAAGCCCCGTTCTGGGCTGAAGTTCTTTCAATGTACAAGCCCCCTGTTCTGGGCTTAAGTTTACAAGCCCCTGTTCTGGGCTTCAGTTCTTTCAATGTACAAGCCCCCTGTTCTGGGCTTCAGTTGTCACGTGGTTGTTCTCACGTTGTTGTTGTTAGTTATTGTTGAATAAAAAACAAAATGAGATCTCACCAAAAAAAACACCCTTGTCTTGTGTCTTTTCTATATGAGCATAATGCATGAAACTGGCTTTGAACACCGTATTAGCCAATCAGTGGCCTAGAATGGAGCCAAAGGTAACCCATCCATGTCCAGAAAACATTACCCGGGTGTACAAGAACCCGGATGTAGGCGCGGGCGTAGGCGAAAGCATCCTAGTACCCGGATGTAGGCGCAGACGTGAGCGAAATTCTAGTACCCGTCCATTGGTTCTTTTATCGATCACTCATTGGCTCATTATCTCGACCGCTGATTGGTCCAAATGGAACTGCCCATCCTTCCCAGGTTAATTTACAATCCCCTTTTTGGGT
>JAVTVY010047586.1:0-23283 GCA_036873755.1 Hanleya hanleyi | reverse complement strand
AAGTTGCAACAAACACATTCATCAAGCTATAGTTTATTGCAGATTTTATTGTGTTTAGATCCGTACACTTCTGAGGTGTCAATTCATGAATAGCTTTGAAGTCCAACAGCGAAATTTTACCAAGAACTCAAACAACTGATAAAATGAAATTTTAGAAAGTCAGATTCCTCATATTTAGACACCATTAACTTATATCCGTGGATTGTACATAGCGGTGCAAGGACATTTCCCCCGGTGGACATCAATTTCTCACTGGACATTTTCCGATATTTCCTCCTGTGGACATGCATTTCCCCCTTCCTATATATTTTGTACTATGACTTCGTACAAATGTTTAACAAAATTGAAATATTGACAAAAACAAATTTGAGGCATTTCTCTATTATTATTCATTATTTTCTATAATTCAGCATGAAAAAACAATAGCTACAGTACCGGTAGTATACATTCTATACGTTAACAACTAATATATTACGTAGTCATAAATAAATAAATATTTTGATCCATGCAATAGAATAGAATAAATGTTTATTTGATAATTAGCACCTACATGAATGAAAAAAGCACCTACATGAGGCGAACAATCAATAATGTAACATACATGTGACATATGTTTATGCTATGTTTATTAAAAGCTACGACATTGATATTCTGTTTGCTACAGTGACGTCACTGGGGGATTTCTCTAGCCTGAAGAGCTTAATTTTAACACAGAATTAAATAAAAGAAATTTTAAAAAGAATGGTCCAATTCTAATTTCAACACTTTTTTGAGCAGAATCTTTCACTTCCCCAAGTTGTAGAAATTCATCCCGAATCTCCTGTTGTGTGGGTGGCGACGGCGCCATAATTAACAGAACAGCCAATCTTGTTTGGAGCCTCTGTTACCGCCATTGTATCTAACTTTAAGAGAATTGACACATAGTAAATATTTATGTTATTATATCATTCAGTCAGGTTCCACACAGAACCTTGAAAATAACAAACTGAACAATAGCTTCTAACTAGTACAGAAATTAAGTAACAAACATGCCGATTGAACTAATTATTTGAATTTAAAAAAAAATGTGAATATTATCATATTCTCCACAAAATATCACCCAGTAATGTCTGTTTTGTCTGCAATGCAACCATAAGGTATCGAAAGTAGTATTATGCATGTCAAAATAGTGCCCTGTTGAAGAAAAAGTAATTCATGGCAAAACTCAAGATAACTATTACAATATTTTACTAAATCATACAAATCTAGTTAACAGTATATCTTAAAATATTTCAGTGTGTTACACATTTGTAGTTATAGTACAGAAAAAAAATAGAAAAAAGGAGGGGGAGGGGAGTGGGAAATGTCCACAGAGGGAAATGTTTGAAGGAGGAAATATCTAGGGAAATATCTACAGGGATAAATGTCCTCAGGATGGAATGTCCTGGCTTCATAAGCTATCAATCACCATTATGTCTTGTTTTTCATTTGTTTACAATAAGTTGATTATATATAACTATTGTATAAACATCGCAATATTTCTGTCCATTATAGTAATATCTCTCTTCGAATAGTTTGGCATTCTTAATTTTCCATTCAAGGATAAAATTAAAATAATTCTATCAGTTTAATTCCTTAAATTAATTTATAATGAAGAAGAATCCCAATATTTTGTGGTTTATATATTCGATCAACATACTTTATCCCAGATCCGATCCAGAGTATCAATTCTGATCGAATGTGTTTGATTATACTGAAAATGATTCATATTTTCGGGACCTTGAAATGTGTGAAACATATTGGCAGTCTGCTATGTCAGATAAAGAACAATATACGTTTCTCGATTGATCTAATATTCAACGCATCATCCACAACCACAAGCTCTACCAGGCATTCTTCACGTTCTGCTTCGTAAATGCAGCGTAGCGCAAAGCACCCTGGGAGAGGATGCCACAACCACAGCGGGATCTTTTGGGATGCCAGTATTTCATCAGAAATCACCAAGCCACAAACGACCAGGAAAATGAAAAGAACTCGCACTAGGCTGCGCCTATGTATATTATTTTCAATGTCCCTTCTAAGCTTCCGTAATATAACAGGAGGAGGAGGAGAGAATTTGGCTTGATGTCACACTCAAGTTTGTTTCACTCATATGGTGACAGTCAGTTTGGTTGGTGGAGGAAGCCGGAGTACCCGGAGAGAACCACCGCCCTTCGGCAAGTAACTGACAAACTTTCACACATAGACCAGCTGGGTTCGAACCCGTGCCAGTTCAGCGATGTGAGGGTAGCGGTCACCCCGTAATACAACAGTGACTATATAGACCTATATGGTTTGCGAAAAAAAAAAAAAAAAAAAAAAAATGATACGAAAAAGGCAAAGTCAAAAGCGAACAAAAGAAGTATACTTCGTTCGTTTCTAGGCTTTGCCTATTTCATATTAAACATCCCCAGTCACATGGAATCATTAAATATTGGGAGCGATCTCCTCTTGTAATTGTTTTGTCCGGCGTTGGGGCGCTGTTATCCAACAGGGTTCAAAATCTTACGGCACATCACAGCACGCGGCACATCACAGCACGGCACATCAGAGAACGTTCTATAAGAGGGGTAAATCTTGCGTGGCTAGGAGACCACTGGGCTCGGACCACTAAAAAAAAGTCCCTAGCCGTTAACCCCCCTCTAAATAACCTCTGCCATAGAGGACAAGTTTTTGTGCTGATTTTTTCCCCAGCTTCCTTTTGATAATGAGACAAGGGCTTGCATGGCCAACATTAAGCATGACAAGTGCCCTTTTGAGTTGTGACATTTATTTTGAATTCACTGCATAATTCATGCCAGTCTGAGGCTCTATATGCAGGTGCGTAGACTCTGCTTTTTGGAGGTAAGTTATTCGCCGGAAGTACAGTGCTTGCCAACAGGACGCTCTGGCTCGAAATTTTGATGGGCGACCCCCGCCAAGAAGTAGATGGCGATGCAGGACTTGAATGGAACTACAATCTGCCAGGAGATGAAAGTCCAAAAATAATTAATAAATCAGCCAGGTCCAGTTTCATTAACATGGCCGTCAATGTAAATTTAATAGTGGTCCGAGCCCCACTGGGCACTTCAGGAGACGTTTTATTAACGCGTAGGGGCACATCAGGGAACGCTCGGCACTTCAGACGGCGGCTTATGCAGTTTGGATTCCCGCTGACCGCGTAACCGGCCGATTGACGCTCCACAAGACCTCTGATAATAGTAATAATGACTTGATTAATTATACCGGATTAGGTTCAACATTGGTCACAATATATGGCATAAGAGGTACATTTAGTGAAGACTTTGCTAATTTACAATAGATTACGATTATAAGTGGCTATAAACTTAAACGAATATAGCTTCTTATTGGTATTTTCTCCGTAATTCGTATTTGGGTCAAATTTTATCATGGCTAAAGCAACCGCAAAATTTGTCTACAACTGTTTTCAGCCCGCTCTTGGGTTAATGTACATATAAATATATACACCTCACTCACGAGTATTTTCATTTCGGGTAAATGGAAACCTGTGCATGTGATATGATTGACATCGGTGGACAGCAGCCTGGACACCCTACTGAATCGACAAGTGTGATTATAGGTGAATGCACCAGTCCATTTGTCATGCGACCATGAACTGTAGGTTGAATCACTTCACATTGAAGCCGCATAACAGCTGCAATGTTATAATGAGGCAACATGTGATTATATATCAGATATGTCGACAGTCCATTGTAGCTACCATTTGTCTTGGCAACAGTCCATTTGGCGAATCATTAGATCAGACGATGTGCTCTCTGTGCATCATTCACAAGTGCATGTTGACGTACAATGGACTGTCGATCGGTCCGATGATGATACCATGGACTGTCGTAATATCAGACAGACAGAGAATATACTATTAATGGTTCATATTCCTCTTAAACACACACAAGTGGAAGGAATCGAGAGATGAATGAGTCCGTGATACATGAGGCAGGTAGTAAGTTCCCACGTGTTCATTTTCTGCTCATTTCCTCACACTATAATTCGATGCTAATACCTACAATGGACTGTCTACCAACACCTAAAAACACCTCTCGCCGCAAAAATGTTTAAAATTTTTGTTAACTTGAAATAATAATAACCCTACGTTTGGTGACAATATAGTACGATATTTCTCCTTCAAAATATGACTGGACACCAGTAACCATACCTGTCATCGATATGCTGAAAATCATTCATTTTCGGCTGTGGTCACTGTCGTCTGGTCAGACACACGCCCACGCTTGATAACGAAAGCACTGGAAAACCTACCATTGACTGTAATTTGACACGTGACCGGCGGTTTTCACCTATAATCATACTTGTTGATTCAGTAGGGTGCTGGATATGAAATGCTTTTGAATTGTTGATATAATTTAGTGCTTCATTTTGCTTTTTAAAATAAAACTTGACGCTTGATCTGTATGACCGTGTAGTGGGTCAGTTCATCGGTTGTATCGCAGGCTTGACAAATCAACGCCTTTCCGTCGTATGGGAAAATCTAGCACGTGTTGATCATTTCAGCGTGAACTTTTGAATTGCCATTTGTAAGTAAAGGCGCTCCAGCTAATAACGCGCGTGTCAACTCCTGTTTTCAACCAACACATGCGATCAAAATGGCGGCGGGACCGATCGCCGAACGAAATCAAGGTTTGTAACCAGTGTTGTATAATCTCCAAGCTTTACCCCAATTTGTTGATTCGAAAATATGGAACAAGGGAACTTAACTGCATTTGTGGTGTCTCGGTTTGTCAGCTACTCATTCTCCTTTGACACATCAAAGGCCAACCCAGTGTTTTTGCTTACAACAACAACAACACAATGCTGAAACCAGCAAGCTTCAACAAGCGTGAATGGTACTGAATTCGACTTCGATTCCTCCTATTTATCCTACAAAATTACTCCTTCAGACGAAGCGGCATCGGTGGAAAGATAAAGGGCGGAATTGGAAAGTGGAAATGGGGTTATCCGACTGGAATGGCCACCCGGACTCTTCATTATTTCGGGTCCAATTTTCAACACCAACAGAAATTTGGCATCTCAGTTGAGACGTATCTAAAAGCTGACCGTACTCACGGGAGCCGAGTCGCTCTCCAGGACGGTCCCTTCGGAGGACGGTCTAGTATTATTTTCTTCGCGGCTTGGGTGTGATCGATATACTGAAGTATATAAATTCCCTAGTCCAGCTAAACAATGACTTATCATATAAGTGTGCCGTAACTTGGATATTTCTCCGAATCTCGGTAAAGCAAAAAGCAACAATCTTAATTTGATTTTCAAAACGAGCGTACACGAAGGGAGACAACTTGTTTGAGAACAATCAAAAATCCACTTTGACCCTGCATGCACTGGCAGTATTTTAGATACACATGCTGTGAGTGTTTGATTGAATTCGTTCTTTGGAATTTGGTTTCGCTGCCATGAGTTTTATCAATATTCAGAACGATAATAAGTTTTATCAATATTCAGAATGATAATATAATAATTGATCAATTGAGTCAAAAAAATATATATTCTTAAACACTTAGGGAATATTTCTTTTAGACTTTATAACAAAATGTAAAACATATCTTATAAGAAATTATGTAATAAGCAAAATTTTTTGCTGACTTTCTCCCGATCTTTTAACCAATTTCTCAAAATCTTATATTCTTATGCTATACCGTACCGGTTTTTCATATAAATACATCAACAATGGATACAGTAGGGTGATATATTTATTCATTAATAAAAACACTAATTGGATATAACTTTTTCAACAAACACTTCTGTACAATTAGCTATAAACAACAAGCTGACATTGTGGTTGATCTAATTGTGGTATCTATCTGAGACTATCTATCTATCTAGACTGACAACATGATTAATGCAAGTGCCTGCATATTCCAGGGAAAAGAAATTGTCTATATAATAATAAACACTAATAAACACATACCATTGAAAGAATGAAACATTGAAAGAATGAATTTAGTAGTTTCGGCTCTTTAGAACTGTTTTATGCAAGCACCGTTCTCACTTGTCGCATCCTTCTTAATGCCAGAGTAATTGTATGTGAAGAGTAACTCCCCCTGGTATCACAGACCGTCCCCAGAAGAGACCGTGCTGTGCAGAGCCAAAGCTCCCGTGAGCACGGTCAGCTTTTAGATCCTTTTGTCTCAGTTCACAGCCAACGAATAACACTAGGATTTCATAAATGCGGTCGAATATCATGATTGGTATGTTGGAATTGACGATAGAAAGCATGCACAAATCTGGCCTTGGGACCAAACATGAATGTGAAAAAAAATTATTCAACGCCTGCAAAAAAAAACTTATTTCAAACCTCACCCACTTACCTTGGTATTCTGTGTTTAGTACGACTATCAAGCTCACTATTGATGTAGTTGATCGTGTAACTCCCCATTTCCATCTGTATCCATTAACTCTGCTACAGAAACGTGCACTCCGGATAATTACTTTTTCGTGAAAACATGAGCATACACTGCCACTCTTTACAAATCTAAAAATATTGCAGTTACCAAAACTAAATCAATATATATCCAGGGGTTGAAATAACCGGTCGCCAGCTCGCCAAATGCGACCGTACATCCGTTTTGGCGACTACAGAATTACAGACTACTCGCCATTTGGCCCCTGAAACTTTTTGAACAAGTCTGCATAATTTTGGTCAAAGTCGAAATGTGAACCATTTTCACTACCAAAATATTGCCTAGAAGAAGGTCTACTTACAAATTAGGGAGACATAAACTAACACGGTCCAGTGATTCAGTCACAAGCGTGTCAGTTGTCACGTTTCATTCTGAAAGTATTAGCAGCATGTTGTTGTTGTTGTTGTAAATCTACTCGCCTCATGGTGGAGTTTGTGCCGTTTGCACAGGTTACTGTGGCCATAATATGCTCTTGTATATTACTTCAGATCCTTTGCTTTATACTGGTGTCAGTTTTATTAGTTCTGGTCAACAACTTTTTCAAATGCCAGTCTCCAAAAACATGGTTTGCAGTGATCCATTGCAGAGAGCACATGGTTATACAAATTCACGAAATTGCGGATTTGAGAAAGATCTGGAAGCGGACTTTGAGAAAAATCAGGAAGTGGACTATTGAAATAGTTTCTGTAGTCAGTATTTTTACTTTAATTTATTATTTATGAAGTCTAAAATGTCAACTATCATCAGTTACAAAAGGGACCATAACACAGAGCTACAAAAGAGATTCTCAGCATGATGGGGACTCAGGATTGCCTGATGATGCAGAAGAAATGAACTTGTTCAGTCTGCATAAATTACCAATATGATGCAAGTTCAGTCTCCATTGTACACAGCAATTCTGTGTTCAGATGATATTGATCAGTTATGTGGTTCCGTTATTGTATTAAACAAGTTGAATGATTCCAGGCTAATATTTAAAATAAAGGAACTAAATCAACACGGTATCAATTGTCGCTTTATTAAAGTGAACGTAAAGGCTGTGACAACATACACGCTATGTGGAAGAACTATATTAAAAGTATCAGTTGGCAGCAACAAATATTTTTTGTGATTTTTTCTCTTCCGAAAAAATAATTCCAAACACCGGAATAATTGACTGGTGCAACAATCGACTGGGGTCGGCCATGTTCGTCTATTAAGTAGCCTTGCGCCAATGAAAACGCTTCCTTGTAGCACGTGATATTTTCCTGTGACGTAGTATCACTTTGTTGTAGCTTTGCTGTAACACGAATTGTAATGGCGGAGGTGGAGGACTCGGTTGTTTCAAGCGTGTTTTGACTGTGTTGCGTGTCTCCAGCAAGTGTTTACCGAGCTGAAACTTGTCAGGGCGCAGTGATGGCAAGCAAAATACATCCGTCTCGGGTTCTCCTCTGCTACCGCTACAGTCGGATAAGTTATCATTACACAGATTCCCGTTAGGGAAGCCGGATCTTCTTGAACAGTGGCTGTACAACATCGGCAGACTAGACTGTACTCCAACCGAGAAATCTGTGCTGTTTTCGGTCTATTTTAAAGCCAAATGTTTTCAACCTGACCTCTACGGAAGGCTGATGTTGACGCCCAGCAGGAGAGCCAGGAGGCGAAGGAAATTAAAGAAGATGCAATCCCAACAGAATTGTCGCATCGTAGATCAAAGACACCGAGATCAACAACATCGATTCAGAAACGTCAGAGTGTGGAAGTTCTGAACTTTTAAGTGAGGTAAAAATAATTTTATTACCGTTTGGCGGGACAGAGACACTGCGAGATAGGCATATTATACGAAGTGTTGAAATCTGGGTCTTCGATAACATGTTTACATGCTTACTGCGCTTTCTAACTCCACGAAGTAGAGAGCTCCCAAGGTGATACGACGTCACTGCTCTGAGGTGAGATAGCCAACATGGCTGCTGCCGGGGAACAATAATACAACAGAGATAATTTCGTTCCTACTCGGTGCAAAAAAATCCCCAAAAATATTTGTTGCTGCTGTTTGATACTTTCATTGTAGTTCTTTCCCACAGAGTGCATGTTGCCTCAGCCTTTACGTTCACTTTAAGAAAAAAGTGGCCCCTAAAAAAATATTTTGGCTCCCAGAAATTTTCACCTTGGGGGCCAATGGCTCCTTGGCATTGAGCAAACATTTCAACCCCTGATATCCCTCCTATTAGTTCACAAATTCATTCATCACTTTGCTCATCTACCAGTATTTTTAAAATTATATTTTACAAGACAATCGGACATACATCAATATGGGACCAGGGGACAAGCTCTTAACCTATATAGGCCTATATATCGATCTAACCTGTCGTTTTATACCCTAAAAATTACTGGACCTCGCGAGTGGAACAAACTCCCCTCATCAATCAAAAGTATAAATTCCACTTCACTATTTAAATCAAAACTCAAGTCCTATCTAATAGACAACTGACCCATTATCACAGCCAGTGCAATTTTAATATAAAAGCTACACTACAGATAAAGTATTTATTCTTTCACCATCTGAAACAGTTTATATATATATTTATTGTGGGATAGATCAAGCCCCTTGGGGTTTTATTCCCGCCAAGAGTTGTATTTAGGCGTGAAAGTCCGCTTTTCTTTGTATGACTTATGCTTGACCGCCATTGATGTATTAATACTAGAATGTATATTGGTGAATAAATTATTATTATTATTATTATTATTATTGTTCAATGCACGGAAGCAAAGTAACTTGGTGAAGTTCGTCATGTAAGGATCTTCAATCCGGGAACACGATGTGCAATACAGCTCATCGGGTAGCTTTTCCAGGTTTAACATGGTTCCCTACATTCTCTTAGATACAACGGAAGTAACAGCAGCTCTAAACAAAGGATCAGCTGTTCTATCAATTACAGTGCCGTGATCGCCACCCTCGCAACTGGGGGACTTTTAACCCAGGCCTCCATGAAGCGTAACAGGTTTTCCCTAAAAATCTTCTCTCATACTTGAGATAAATTTCTACAACTTGGCGAAGTAAAAGATAGTACATCCGTTCAAATTATGTGTTAAAATCAGAGCTGAATTAGCTTTTTTCGAATTTTTTCCCATTTACTTCTGTGTTAAAATTAGGCTTTTCAGAGGGAGGAAAATCCCCCAGTGACGTCATTGTATCTTAGAGAATGTGTGTTCACCTGTTGTGTTTTCCTTACATGACGAATAGGGCGTAACTTTGGCTCAAAATCTCAGAATTTCTATCTGGTTGTGGATGCCATGTTTATCAGGTTGTCTATAAAAAATAGGAATGGAATGAGGATGGAACTCGGATCGAGTGCCATCATCCACGATCCAAATTTACATGCAACTCTGAGAATTATTGTCAAACAAACATGGCAGTATATAGGAGTTCTCGATTTTTGTACCCAAGTTATTTTGCTTCCATGCATTGGACAGTGGGGAGATACACGACCAACTACATCACCAATATTGAGCTTGATATAGTCACACTAAACACAGAATATCATAATGTAAGTGGGTGAGGTTTGAAATAAGTATTTTTTGCAGGCGTTGTTGAAAAAAAAAGTCATAAGATGCCAAGCTGTCAAATTGTATTTGAGGAATTACCATCCTGTAGTTGCATAGGAATTCAAGTTAAAATGAAAGTGATGGTCTGGAATGGAAATAAACTTAATTTAAAGATGTGGAGATTTAGGTTGGTGGGTCTGGGCACTTCTGAGGTATAAAACAATTGAAACATCATCAGCTTGATAACAAAATATATTGGAAGTTGAAGGTAGTTCACAGACAGAAAACTTGGTCCTAACCTAATCCAGTTTGTCCTGCTTGACCACTGATTTCTTCACGTATGATTTTTTCTCTGATGTTTGGATCTTCCTTTCTCAAGATGTTTATCTGAGCTTCCTTCTTGATTGGCAACAGGTAATCCGTATCAGTTTACTGAAATATGATAGACTATTTCTCTGACAGCCTGACAGTAAAGTTTTTCATTTCACAAATTGTCTGTTTCCACATAATTGTTCATTTGGACAAATTTCCAAATTCAAATAACATATGCACAGTGGTGATGGGTCTGAAGCCTATTATATTGAAAATGACTGACCGTGACCTATTTTATCAATGTTAAATTCGAATATTGGTGATATCTTTTAAAGGATTATATCTAGGCTCTCCAGTTTCATACTACATATGCAACTGGTGAATTTGACTAGAAACTGTGGTTGATCTTGACGTATTTTATAAAGATCAAATTCTAGTTATTGCAATATCTCAAGGGATCACACTACAGTACATATGGAACTGGTGATTTTTATGATATTTTATTCAGGATCATAGCTATAGACTGTCAAATTTCTTAATCTGTTAAGTTTTGGGTTCTGTCATCAAAGGTGTGCATTGGTGCATATTGAAGTATGACCTAGTCTTCTGTGCTCAGTTATTGAAATGTATGACACTCTGCCTGGGATATAAGTTACTGATGTCTACACAATTCCATGTGTCCTTGTTGGATTGTGTGCGTACTGATCATGAGCAAGTCTTTATATGAACACTGAATAAAAACCATCTTAGAGCATTTGTATTCTGTCTTCATTCATGTCATTGAACCGTATTTATTTTGTTCCTCCTCAGGCTCCCTGGTTCCTAGGCTGTTGGTTTCATGTTAACATGTTACGTTTACTAACATTATTTCAGCAGTGAGCACTTAACATTTTAGCATTAAATAGAGGGTACACCATCTTAGCACATGACCTATATATAAACTATTTAATGTAAGCAATTGAGATTTTCATAAAATTATTAAAAATACGAAATATTCCAGCTGACCTTCTTAACGAAAGCAGAAGAATATGAGAATAAAATCTGCCTTTCAGGTTACCATTTAGCGATACTTTAAAATAGATCAACCAATCACAAATGATGCATAATTGAAAAACAGTACTTTAAACTCTAGTTGAATCGTCTCAGTTAAGGAAATGTACTACAAGTACATGTGTGTGTTATTGTCTTACTAAAAAATTTACTTCTGATTTCGGGAGACATTTGTTTTGAATACTGGTCCCACTGTTACATCTATCATATCATTGATCAACTGATCTGATGATTACGTCCTAGCATCCCTTTATTGCACAGGACTATATTATCTCCTATTTTGCCCTTTTCTCCTTTTCAGAGTTTAGCCGTGTTGTGTACTCTGTATGTTTATAAATGGGCAAAGCATGGGTTCAGTTGAACTCTTGCTCCTAAGGTGAAAAGAAGTTTGTTCACCATTTGCACATTGATTGGATCATAATCAAGTTGTCCATACAACTTATACAGTGGCGTCGGAAATAATTGAAAGTGAGGGGCCCAAAATTTTCAAAAGTCAGTTACCCAGCAGGGGCGGCGGAAGCAATTTCAGATTGCCCTGACCAACGATCACAGCATAATTAGGCGAGGGTCCAGGGGCCGCCTTGGCCCCGAAAGCTCCGGGGTCCTAGATTGCAGGAGATGCATTCTGAGCTATTTCCGGCACATAAAAATTTCTACGAACACTGGAACATCCGGGAATGCGCTCGTGAAATCTGGAGAGTAGATAACGGCTAAGCTTTATCGACGACATTCCAAGACTAAATGATGATTATAGGCCTATAGATTTATTCGACTGTACACTTAAAAATACAGATGGCGCTGCTGACGGTTAAATATTACAGGTCAGCAGCGCCATCTCATCTGCACATTTTAATAATAATGCTGACGGTAATTACATAATGAATTAATAACCCGGGAACAATGAATGTAGGACAGAACATTGCACTGTGGTAAAAGTTTATTGAGTGGTACACTTAAAATACCGGTATAAACACAGTTTACATGTATGTGATCTTGGCACTCTATCTGTAATTTTTATGTGGGGACATGGTCAGTTAGGAGTGCCGAAGTGTGGGGTGTGGGGTGGGGGGGGGCAAAGATATTTCAGCCCCCCCCCCCACCCCCTTCCCTAAATCAAAGGGTGGAGCCTCCCCTTTCCGACACCGCTGATATACTATGACTGAACTTTCCTAATTCATACCACACATCCACCGGAATCCCAACAGCCAATAGGTTTTGGGCGCATTGGCCTATTTTCTAATTCCAATACCAGAAGTCCATATGGGAACCACTTGACTAAACTCATTGGAACTGACACAGCACATATTTTGATAATGTTCAATATATGGATATATGGTCAATAATTGATCTGAAATGTTGTACCCTCTACTTTGTGCATTGTAAGGCTAGTTCTTCTAACATGATAATCAAACAGATTTGAATGGTTGAATGGACCAATCAAGACTTATAACTGAATGAGCTATTTCACTTTCAAGATTGTCTGAAAGTGTTTGCAGAGTTTATTTACTGCGGTTTCTGTCTTTTCCAGTTGGCTGATCTGTGGTGTTACTCCTGGTTTAGGTGATCAGCTGGTCCTGACTTGGAGGATTTTGGGATTGTGGTTCACCACCCAGGCCATTGAGATTAAGGTGGATTATCTAAGGTGGTGTGCTGTTTACTGGTTTCATGTGCAATGGCTGCGGACTCGGATGAAGATGTTGTCTTCGAAAATTCGGCTCTACATCAGCATTTGAAATCTGTGGGACTAGAGGATGTAGAGACCGTGTCTCATGCCAAGGCAAACTCTGAATTTTGCAATCCGAAATCAGAAGAGGAAATTCAGCAAAACTTCTCAAATTTCATTTTTAAAGTCAAAATGGCAATTTCAGGGGTGTTCCAATTTCTGCGCTTGAGAACTACTCTCAGACAGATGGAATCTGTGACAAAGAACTGTATTTATATGGAGTTGAGAAAATGCAGAACTTTAGAACCTGATGATGCTTCATTTTTGGAGGAATATCTTGGATCTAGTGACTCGAGCAGTAGTCATGGTAGTCAGAATAGCTCTAAATTAACAGGATTGTTTGCTATTTGTATTGTGATGGTCGCAGTGCTTGTTCATAGGATCAGCCAGACACAGTTATCATGGCAGCACCTGATTTTCTCAGATCCCGTTGTTATTCTTGCAGTTTGCTGTGCAATGCTTCTCGCTGGTTGTATATTGTTCCTGACAATTAAGAAGATGAAGCTGCAAGAGCAGATGGATGTAGTGAAATCCTTCCTAAGAGATCTTGAAAGATTTCAGTCTCTGACAAAGAAGTCGATCCGACTTATCCAAGAGTGCGAGTTAGTAGCTAGAGGGTTCACCCTAGTCTCTTCCACAGGCTCACTCTCCAGAATTGAACAAAGCTCTCTGCAGAAAAATTCACGTCAATGCCCAGAGCTCAGACGCTGTCTGTTCCACACTACACGGGATAGTATGATGTATCTCAGAAATGCCACCCAGCTTCTACTGCAGAAATATTCCCCCATGTCTCCCGGCGATTCTGGGTCACATTATCTGGCTTATATTCCCTTAGAAGACTATGGTCCGTGTATACAAGTTGTTGGCAACTCTTTGGAATCTCGAACAAGGCTCCTGGAAGTCACAGACAACTTTTCTGTGTCCGCTTTGAAAGCGATGAGCAATCTCTGGAGTCTACAGCAGTCAGAATTTGTTCGATGTCTCGCAGTGTGCTTCCAGTCCTTGTCAGTCTGGCCGACTAGCAAAGTACAAGCGGTCTCCATTCAGAGGATTGTAACTGGCATGCTGAAGCCACCGATGGTGATGCTGGAGGATGGTGAAGACAAACTAAAGCAGTGCTATGAATTCCACAGGGCCAGCAACCTTGACAAGGAGACTGCCAGACCTGTCCCGTTGAAAACTGAAACTTCCCCATTGAAGAATTTGTATGTTGCTGTTCACAGTTTGGATCTTCATCTTCAGTCTGCTCTGAGGATGTCGAGAGATTTAGCCACAGAGATTGAGGACAAAGATGAGAAAGGAGGATTCGAATCTTCAGACGCCATGATCAATCTTTGGTCAGAACAGCTTCAGCGAATCAAGGCTGAGTTAGCTGCATGCCAGGGCTGCTGGGAGGAGGGTCAAGGTCAAGCTGAGAGGCTTCTGAAGGTCAAACCAACCCCACCAGAAAACTTGGGTGACAAGCAGAGTCCGGGAACCAAACCTGAGGCATCATTGAAGCCGATTATCAAAATTATTGGTGACCCAATTATTGAAGACGAGGTATTTGAAGCGTATTTTGATTCTGAGGAAGAAGAAATGGAAAGTTCAGCATGGGATGAATTCCTCAGCCCAGAAGAAAAAGTCAAGAAGAAGAAAGAGAAAGAAGAAGCTCTAAGGCTTTTGTCCGAACTCAAAACAGTGATCTCTGGCATTGCAGAAGAGAGAAAGAAGAAAGAGGAGAAGATATTGTTAGCCAAAATGGGTTCAACTAGAACTGTCCAACAAGGATCAGGTGGGGATTCTGTGAAGAAAGATAGACATTGTGGCCCAGAATCAGAATGTGACTCAGCCTTCCAGCAAAGGGGTGATATGGTATCAGATCGAGACAAGCTAGATGAGCATGGTGACATTAGAGAATCAAATAGTAAAAAAATCTCCACTGAGCCTGACCGATCTGGAAGTGAACTTGACACTGCTGCATTTGATCTCGTAGATTCTGCGATTACTGTCAGTGGTCATGGGAGTGCAATGGAAGCTTCAGACTCTAACCTCGCTCAAAGGTTGGAGAAGCTGAGTGGTGCTAATTTGTCTTTGACGGCCAGTCTAGCTGCTCAGGCTGTAGCAAAGTCTAAATTGTTAGCGTTGGAAACTGATACTTACGGTGATGAAAGTGATGAGGACTATAACGTATCTGATAGTGAGAAGACAACAGATAGCTGAGCATCAATACATAATGCTTAGAATTTGACACACATATATGGCATTCGCTAATTATATGGAAGGTTTTATCTGCTCATGATTGTGCCTCTTGGATCTCAAAGTCGTAGCTTCTAATAACTTTGGAACTAACTCTCCAGCCTTATATAGAGATGATATTACTGTCTGTCACACATTTTGAGCATAACAGATTTCCAAAAAATATATCACTTCTATGATTCTCAGAGCAGTGAAATTTTGTATATTGTCTTGACATTTGTGCATTGTTGCCCTAAATTGCTTGAAAATCCATCCAAATCTTGGTCAAAGTTATGAAAACAGAATAACCCGTGACAATTGTTCAGGCCCGTAGCCAAGGGGGGTTCAGGGTTCGGGCGAACTCCCCTTTCGGAAATATCATATATTTTTCTCATATAAATGCCCTTTTCAAACTGAAGCGAACACCGTATTTGCCTCTTTTCCCATACAGCGAACCCCCTGATGTGCCCTTTTGGAGTGAAGGCGAACCACCCCTCAGTAAATCCTGGCTACGGCCCTGACATGCTAGATACCAGTCCTAGTGGCTATACTCATCTGAACAGCCAGAAACATTTTGATTAAGCCATGATCAGGCGACATGATTAATTCACGAACATTCACTAAAATAAGAGCCAGTCTCAAGCTAGGTGTATTCCATGCCACGAAGCTCTCGCAGTGAAACATATTCTTATCGACTGTATAGATTTCAAGATTGTAAGAGGTTTTTTTTATCGAGCAGCTACCTTGGAAGATCTTTTCAGTCGGGTGAAAGAAGACTGTATCTTACGTTATTTGAGAGAAATCGGGTTGTTGTATAAGTTTTAATGTGTGTATATTTTAATGTGTTGGATCACTGAGTTATTAACTTGAATACTTAGAATTTTGCTTGTTTCCTAATAAAAACGGAATTCAAAAATAATTTATCATACGTTTTTGATTGAAATTCTCTCTGGGGATTTCCAATTAAAACTATAGAAATAAAATAAAAATGCCCAAACTACCTTTTATTCATCACACCAATTTTCCTGTAGAAAAATCTCATTCATTGTTGTTGATTTGAATCATTATTCTGAATCAAGGGACTTTCAAACAAATGTCACACTCTACCACTGCAATACAAATACATATATTTACCATTACCGGTACTCTAAGACATTGTTCAGGTGCCCATTAAGTAGACCACGATTTTTCATGGCAAAAGTTCTCAAAACTGAAAGAATTTTGGTCAGTAAAGCAAGTTTTGTCTGAATAATATACACAAGGTCAATTCAGATGAAAGGCTTTCATAGTTTTCTTGAAAAATCTATTTCGCAAAATGGCTATAATAGCAATGTTACTCGTGGACGCCCTGAAAAGTGGGTTTTTCATCTGGGACGCAGGCAACCTAAAACGGCTTTGGACACGAATAGCATACCAAAGCTGAGTAGCAGATTGCTCTCCCAGAGTTTCAATTCAAAGTATTATCTATTTGTTTGAAAAGCTTAATGGCCATATTCGTGGCATGTGTTAATTATATTGACCAGATTAAGGTTATCAAGCAACCAGATGATGAGTGTTAGTGCTTGGTGTGTTTAAAAGGTAAGAATAAATTTGATTTTGTCACAAGATGAGAGAATATATCCCAGATTGTGTTCAAAAGGATTCAACTACAATTTTTATTGGTCCAATCATCTTATCCTATCAAATGTTGTAAGTTCAAAAGATGTGACGACAATTCTTATTGGCCTCATCGTCTTTTTCAATTAAACATTGTCATTTGTAAAAGTACATATAATTTTGGTACCTACATGTATCAACGTTTGGATGTTTAACAACTTTTAAATAATGTTTTTGCATGCAAATAACATGAAGAATGCTAAATGCTGTGTATTATTTGTGTATTTTGTCAGATGCCACAGTATATGTGGGTGGACTGGATGAGAAGGTCTCTGAAGCCATCCTGTGGGAGCTCTTCCTACAAGCAGGGCCCGTTGGTAAGTCCATATGCTGACTAACTTTCTCTAAGATTCCTTGTGTGTATATGTTCAGGCCACACAAACAATGAACCAGTTCTCAAGGAATGACATGTCAAAATGTGGAGATCGGGAATATTTGATTAGGATAAAAGATAAATGTATATACATGTAGCTATTTCACCTGAAAATTCTGATGATGGATTAATCAAAAGTTATTAAAGATGTAATCAGTCTCAAAATCCAGGCTGAAATCAAGCTTTCTCAAACTCTGGGAAAGATACATATGTTATAATGGGTTCAAAATAAAACACATTTGACCACATAAAACTATACTTGTGTCTAGATATCATTGGAAGAATTTTATTACTGTCAAAAACAAATGGCATGGCATTCATATTCTGACAGTTGTGTCGGGAAGCATATACACATGTGGTACAGTCTGCCTATGTATGCTCTGCCACTTGAGCATCATTACATCACACAGTAACATCATTTCAATTTCCGCGTACAACACATAACAATATGGTGAGACCAAAAGCCAGTAGAAGCGGACGGTTTCAATTTTCTCTGAAATGATATTCTTGCATTTGTTGTGTTTAGTGACCTTGCTGTCTTCAAATATAAAACTATGATGTTTCAGCATATTTTGCTGGCGAAAAAAACCGCAGATGAGAGTTTATAAAATTAGTTCATATTGAGGCTGATTACATCTTCAAACAAAAACTGCCATTGTACCTCCATTAGAGAGGCAGTTCTCTCTTACTGGTAAAATTTGATTGGAGTTTCGAGGTAGCGCGTTTCCTCTATCCAGATATCTTCGTCTCGATTAACTCTTGTAATGTGAGTACCACCTTATTGAATGTTCACCGAATAAATGTTCTGTTTTAAACCCAGTGAACGTTCACATGCCCAAGGATAGGGTGACGCAGTCCCATCAGGGGTACGGCTTCGTTGAGTTTATGGGAGAAGATGACGCAGACTATGCCATTAAAATTATGAACATGATCAAACTGTATGGCAAACCAATACGAGTGAACAAGGTCAGTATCCCATGATAATATGCCTTTATGTATGTCTACTTGAAAATTTTCATTTTTTTCATTGCACATTTTTCTTGATGTACTGTACATATATTTGACTGTAAAACAGGAAGTCTTTGCTATTTATGAAACCTGTTTTTTAAACCACTTTGGGTATAGTTATAAATCAAGTTTAACAATTGCAGGCATGCAAATTTCAGTCAGTTCTTGGAGAAAAGTATGTTATCAAAAAGGGTTTTCCAGTGTTCGACTTGATTGATTGCACAGAAAACAGAGTAAATACACAGAACCTAGATGTTCAGCAATCTCTCTAATAATTCAATCCCCCTGTCAAAATTCAATCAGCTGTTCTAATAAATTTGATCAACCTCTAAAATCACTGAAATAACAAAGAAATTATGGATTATATGCATGATTTTGAACCATTTTAGTACTTTCTGTTCTAATAAATTTGGTTTCAAGATTTTAAAGTGGGAAATTTCACTTCCTGTGATTGAATTATTAGAGGTACATTCATGTTATTACATGCCCACGAAAAATGTGGCCAAATGTGATGTTGATTTCCGTCTGTTTGTCCATCCATTCATGTCCAGACAGCTCTCTATCAAGAATTTCAATTTCTTGTGAGTGGGTACACAGGGTGGAGGCGATGTCGTGTACCAAACTTGAGGTCAAGGTCAATGGTTGAAGGTCACTGTGGCCTAAACATCTGAAAATCATTGAAAACTGCTAATTTATTGTGAGTGGATTCATATGAGGAAAAAGATGTCGCATACCTAAAGTAGGAATATGATTAAAAAGTGCATTTTTTGTCAGAAAATACTTTAGGGGGACAAAATGTGTCTCGTACCAAAATTGAGGTCATGGTCAAAGGTCTAGGTCACTGTGACCCCAAAATCAGCAAATCGCAATATTTGTGTCAGTTAATACATTATGAGGAGACGATGTCACATACCAAAATGAGGTCAGGGTCAAAGATTACGATCACTGTGACCCCAAAATCAGGAAATCATTTGAAAATCGCAATTTGGTGTGTTAGAGGATACATTTGGAAGAGATGTCTTGTGCGAGCGTATATTGAAGCCAATTGCCCAAATTCTGCAAGCATGAATTGGATGCAGCTTTTACATTATCAAAAGGTGGTTGTTCTGTCATATGTTAAGTCTAATATATATATATATAATATGTAAAATTATTGGAAAACATCTATCAGTTTTGCACCTGTCGCCTAAATTTAAGAAACTTTTACCGAATGCGCCAAAAGTCGTTTTTCGGCAGCCACCCAGTCTCAAAAAGCTACTCGTCAAGGCTAAAGTTAAACCAGTTAATTTACAGCCTACTGATAGCAACGTTTCGGGCTGTTTCAAACGGCACTATCCCCGTTGTGTGACGTGCCAGGCTCTTCAAGAAGATACATGCTTTGTCAGTTCTGTCACTGGTCGGAAATATGTCATTCGTGAAAATGTTACTTGTGTTTCCGAAAATGTCATTTATCTCATAACTTGTAAAAAGTGCAAACTCCAGTATGTCGGAGAAACCGGTAATAAGCTCAAAACCCGACACGCCGGTCACCGCGCTGAGATCCGCAGAGGGGATACTCTTCTAGGCAAACATTTTCACGATAGTGGCTGTGGTTATGACAATCTAACCCTACAGGCCATTGAAATTGTCAAAAATAAA
The DNA here is from genome assembly GCA_036873755.1 of Hanleya hanleyi. Lineage (NCBI taxonomy): Eukaryota > Metazoa > Mollusca > Polyplacophora > Lepidopleurida > Hanleyidae > Hanleya > Hanleya hanleyi. The sequence continues at coordinate 3,332 of JAVTVY010047586.1, read as the reverse complement.
AACAAAACAAGCAGGGAAGCACAGGAACTGTTTTGGCAGTACGAACTTCGTAGTTTTTATCCCCAAGGAATCAACAAGCGAGACGTACGGGACAGAACCGGAAAAAAACAATGACCAGCCAGTGTGATTAGAATAATTTATTTAGCGGCTTTATTGTAGTTGGCGTCGCTGTATTCAGTCCTAGTTGTTTGTCCCATATAGACTCTAGCTTCTATCATGAACTGTTTTTAGTGTTTTTAGTGAACTATCCATTACTGGTAATAAAAAGAACTCGAGTTTGTGACTCAAGACCATTTGCTACTGTAGAAGGCAACATGTAACTTTTGCCGAAACGTCTAGTATCTGTAAATATATAACGTACCAACCATTTGGACAGTGTTGTGAATTTCCTGCTTCGATGTATATATATATATATATATATTGATTGTTTGGAATAAGAAACTGTTAATATTGAGTTTTATGTTTGTTTTGCAGGCTTCCGCTCATCAGAAGAACCTTGATGTAGGAGCAAACATATTTATAGGAAATCTTGACCCTGAAGTAGATGAAAAATTATTGTACGACACATTTAGTGCATTTGGTGTCATATTACAAACTCCTAAGGTAAGATAGTAATGTCTACTAATATTCTTACATATTCACAATGACAAATACAACTTTGTCCTAATATTGAGACCATGAACATGCATTGTCTGAGTGAGTTTATTCAAAGTAAATTTGTCACTGCATTATGCCAAGTTTAACAGTGAATTAACAAGTTCATTCTGCATATAATGTTCACATAAACAGTTACTACCCTATTTCTTCTAATTTGTCGAACAGCATTTTTAGACATTGAAGCAGAATAAAAATATCTTTATGTCAGCTGAGGCTAAAAACTGTGGCATGGATATGTTATTTATCCCAAGAACTTAAACAGCTGGTGACATTTGTAGAATGTTTGCAGAATTTCTCTCTGCAGATTCCTGAAATTCACTTAATTATTGTCTGAATAATTAGAAGAAATAGTGTACTACAATATGTACTTCATTATCCTTGTAGATTATGAGGGATCCAGATACAGGAAATTCCAAAGGTTTCGCTTTTATCAACTTCGCCAGTTTTGAGGCATCTGACGCAGCCATAGAAGCCATGAATGGGCAGTATTTATGTAATCGACCAATCACAATATCATATGCATTTAAAAAAGATTCTAAAGGAGAAAGGCACGGATCAGCAGCAGGTAAGACTAATTCATTCAAGATGTGAAGATGCCACCATATTTTCCCCGATGATCAAACCGTTGTAATACACAGTACCATTATGAAAGTAATTTCTTTGATAGGCATTTAAAAGTCGGCATATATAACACAGGGTTATTCTATGGATAACAACTTGTTTATTGCTGTGAAGCTGACAGTTTGTTGGAGATACTTCCAACTTTTTCAAAAGCTCATTAGCTTTGAAAAAATTGGAAACGTCAGCTTCACAGCAATAAACAAGTTGTTATCCATAGAATAGCCTTGTGTTATTATAAAAGTATTTGAATCAGTTTCCCATTTGGTTGGGTGATTACTGATGAAAATCTGGCTGGTAAAAATATTATTCAATGAATTGCTATTGGACTTAAATCATCAATAAATAGCAGCACTGTGGTGGCCTTGTGGTAGAGCATTTTCCTTGCAAGCCTCAGGTCCCAGATTCGATCCCAGGCCGAGTCGTACCAAAGACATAAAAAAAATGGAACTTGATCTTCCTCGTTTGGTGATCAGCAGTGAGATCCAGTGTCATCATAAGGTGACTGGGTCATCAATAAAGACTGAAAGATGGTTGAAAGCGACAGCTACTCAATCACTCATGCCAGAAAAAAGTGTATTATCAGTGTTTTCAAAGTGTATTTTCTGAATTGTTCTGATAGTCCACACATTTCTTATTACAGAAAGATTATTAGCAGCACAGAATCCACTATCTTTGACGGACAGGCCTCATCAGCTGTTTGCCGATGCCCCTCCTCCCCCTCAACAGCCCCCTGCCCCATCCCAGTCTACATTAGCCCCGCCCCCTCCCCCACCCACAAGTGCTGCACCACCCCTGCCGTCAGGAATGCAGTCTGGTAAGCTCACTATACACTCTAGATTGTGCCATATTCTATCACGGTAATATCTTGAACCAGTAGATATCTTATTTTCCAATCTTATCATCTGACATTGAATGTTGTTGGATGCTGTACGGTGGATATTTTATATTGAAAGTTCTATAAATTTTTCAGTCATTTCTTTTAATATGATAATTTTAACAGAAATAATGGCACCTCCTTCCATATATATAGTTGTCACTATGTGATGCCATGTTTAGATCAATTATAGTATTAAATGATGTCAGAAAACCAGTATTAACACCTTAAGGTACAGTATCCTGATACAGGACTATATTTCACGCTTATATTGTAAAAAAATATTTTGTCTACTTTCAGGTGGGATCATGCCCCCAATGTCTGGTGCTTTACCCCCTCCCCCTGTCCCCCCTCCATCAAGTATGGCACCCCCACCCCCAGCAGGAATGCCACCTCCGCCACTTCCCCCAACAGCTGGTGGATACATGCCTCCTGGTGGTGAGTTCTTCAATCTATTATATCTCACTTAGTCATCTTGCACAAAATTTCATATTTAGAAATAAATTTTATTTGTTGCCTGAAACTTGTATATATTGTGTTCGACCTCTTGCGTTCTTTAGTGCAGCTTGAAAACTATGCATAGTTTAATGTTTAAACTGAAAATCAGATTCAATCCGCTGAAATATTTCCAGTTCTAAAATCTTGGACAGACAATAAAAATACTATTTTTCGGGACATGATATGTTTACATGACAACAATGGAATTTCATTCAAACTAGCATAAAAGTTTACAAGGAAATGAAATGAATACTTGATAGACTACAGAAAAAAGTTCAATTATTGGAGAAGACCATACAAAATATTTATGTATACAGAACTAATTCTTATTTGCTGATTTTAGGCCAGCCTCCTCCTTTTCAGCCCTATCCACACCCTCCCATGGGCCGCCCTCCTCCACCCGGTCCTCCTCCACCAGGGGGCGACATGGGACACCCAGGACCTCCTAACAACCAAGGGATGGGGCCACCAGGTAAGATTAACTTATACAGGTTTAAGTTATGTTTCAAGTTTATGTTGTGAATTTGAGTCCTGAAATGTAGGAGAGTAGATTCATGAAACAAATAAAATAAATTATTTCCCCTAAAATAAGACTTATTTCACAAACATCAGTTCCATGCCTAGTAACAGTCATAGAAGTGAGGGTGATCATCAGTTCCATGCCTAGTAACAGTCATAGAAG
>JAVTVY010047585.1:0-23105 GCA_036873755.1 Hanleya hanleyi | reverse complement strand
GCTCTCAGCCATAGTATAAAAGATGTAACCGCCAAGTCTGAATATCAGATTTATGGACCCGCTTTGAAGTAAACATGGACAATTATTGACAGTCATTCGAAAAAATAACCAATAGGGAAAGAATAACTCAGTCATATAATAAAGTTATTTATAGTCAATAGTCACATTAGCCTGGGGAGTCAGGCAGTAATGATTGTATTCAGTGTATAGAAAACGGTCATTTTCATGCCCTCCTTAAAACTTGCACTGTTTCCATGCTGAACTTGATAGTTACATGAGCAGTACACAGTTAAACTAATGGTATTCACATATGAGAGAAATGACTATCCAATATATCACCCTTGTATTGAATTAAAATCTGAGCATTTCACATATAATGACTCAGACAACTGGAATAGATCACTATTTTTTTTTAATTTGCTGGCATAATAATACTACAATAATTTGTAACCATTAACCCTTTCACTGTAATAACATGGGTTCACCTGCCATGTCGCTGCCTTTACAAGAATACTGTACACTTAGAGGTGTCGTCCATGCTTTGATGTTGAAATAAGAGGAAATGGCTTTTGGAGATCCGCCATTAACGGTGGAATTCCCTTCTCGTTTGATCAGCGTGTCTCTCAATGCATAGAAATATGACGTAACAGCGCTGTCATCGAACAACTACAAACATGGATGTATGCTGCACGTCATAAACAAAATAAGAGAAACCAGTGATGTGCACTGCATGTCATCAAAAGTGAAAAGGTTAATATACAAATGCCAGCTCATGATATCACAAGTCATTATGGCAAACAGAAAAAAAAAATGAAAATTAAAATAAAAATAAAAAACCATGCTACACCTCATTTTGCTATTTTAGAACAACCCCAACCATCCAATCCTCATATAACAAAATGTGAAAGAAGATAGCTTTATCCCGGTGTTATGGGCTATAGCCACATGTACAACACAATATTAGCCATTCTACATTCTATTTCCTGTTTGTTTTTCTGAAAAATGATAACATGATCATTGAATATTACAGCCTATTAGATCAAGAATTCATCTGATTATAGCAATATTGAATATTCAAACTAACACTGAATATTAAACCAATATATAGTGTTCCTATCTCCAAGGTCCCCAGACCCCACCATGTAGTTTAGGGTTTCCTGCTGGATCCTGTGGAAGGCGGTAATTGAGTGGGGGCACAGCAGTGGCATTGTAGGCAGCAATACGATCCAGTAACATCTGAACTATGGCCGGCTCTCTGGCTGCTATGTTGTTGTACTCACATGGATCAGTTGGTATGTAATAGAGGCAGGGCTTCAATGTGGGGTGACAGTTTGTGCTGGCATTGGATGGTTTTGTCCCACACTTGACAACAACAGGCATATTATTGGAGTACTCTATGGTTGGGTAGTGTTGTTCATGGAACTTGGTATGTAGAGTAGATTTTAGGTCAGCACCACGCTGTGGATCTGATGCACCCACCAGGAATTTTAATTCACCCATGCCAAGTGTATCATCATGTTCAGCCTGCCATGGAGGATACCAACCACTCCAAGCACCGCCATATGTCTGACCAATCACCAGTTTGTAGTCGCCGACTCTCATGGCGGCTATACCAGCAATAGGGTCAATGTTATGGAGAATCTCCTTACGGACTGGCTCACTGTTATTGGACAACATCTCCCACAAATCAAACCCATCCAGGTTCTTCAGTGAGTGAGCATCTCCCCCTGCAGCACTGTACAGTGTAGGCAACCAATCACAGATATGTACCATGTGGTCTGACACATAGGAGGATTTTCGTAGCAGTGGACTAGCGATGAGCCCCACCCCTCGGACTCCTCCTTCCCACAGGGTGGCCTTCACGCCTCTGTTGATGAAAAACATGGGCAAAATGAAAGAGCAATTGTGATGGAGACAGAAATGTCTCATAAATTCCTGCAGATGAAGCATGTTGATAATTTTAAAAACAATATAGTAAAAAACATAGATCGAAAATGATAGAAAATATTTTGTGATACATGTTTTTTGATCTGGATATAATGTAACAATTTCTATATATTTTCAAATATTCCAAAAATGTAAATAAGATGAAGTCATTTCTTTTGATAACATCTAAATATACTGTAAATGCAGGTCTCTTGAATTCATGTATATTTAGCTATGGTTCTCTCAGAGTAATCTGGTTTTCTCCACCAACCAAACTGACTGTCACTATGTCAGCGAAACAACCTTGAGTGTGACATTAAGAAAATCTCTCCCCCCCCCCCCCAATGTATATTTATATAGTTCCCATTCCCAGTTGCATGGATGCTGTACTATAAACTTGGTCCAGTTATACTTTTCAGAAATGCAAACCACCACTGCGTAAGGACCCACACACATGCTCACATTTACCACTTCCATTGTAAATTTGTTTGCAAGTATCAGAAACTATCAAAATGTCATATGACAAATCCATGTTGAGCTGCAAACACAGCAGCAATATTTTGATCATGTGTCTGCTCGGCAAATAAATTAAGTTTGTAAGTATGTGGAGTGACAAGCCATGTTGATACTCTGCTTTTTTCTGGGGTCTTTCTCTACCAGATACTGCTGAATATGATACACCATTATTTATGATATGGTAAATTTAGTTTCATACACTTAAAGATAATAAAACATGTAAAAGGTAAAAACATAAAAGTGGAAAAGTAGTTTGCAGTTATGAAAGGCATAAAAACATTGAGTGTGAGTATTTTCAATATAGAAGGACAGGAATTACATCCGGTTAATTAAAACACAGAAACATGTGAAAAGAACCCAATATATGAGAATGCATGCAAGGGCAGATTATTGACCAGTGGGAGAACCTGCTCACTATTGCCCTGGAGCCAGAACCAAGGAATGAAGACATGCTCAGACAGACAGAAGAGACTAAGGTCTCAGTGTTTTAGAATACAGAATATGGTAGGTATTATTCCTTGCTCCTACCCAAGATCAAGTATGTTTAACACAATATGCTAGCTCTTATGCACAAGCACTTAAAATTAAAGCAAGAAAATATTACCATGTGTACTGGGCTTAATGGTGTGATAAAATGGATGTTAAAGTGTTTTTGGTGATTTCCAGCAAAACTGAGATCTTGGCAAATGGAAACCCACCTGAGAGGCCAGTTGGAAGCAGCATTATAGTCAAACCCATTCGATGGACCTCCGTTATCAGTTGTAAATACTATTATCGTATTTTCCATCATCCCTCTATCCACCAAAGCTTGCGTAACATTGCCAACACCATCATCCAAAGCAGACACCATTCCTGCAGTGAGAAAATTTTACCACCTGGTGTTATTTCTTCCTCAACTGACAAGGAACTAACATGTGTGACTGTCAACAATGATGGGAAGAATGATCTAGGTTGCCCAGCCATGGACATGACCAAACGCTATTAAGTGATAAACCAGTTCCCATGTGCTAAGCCTTAAATCCGGAGCTTCTATATAATCTAATCACTAAATAAGGACACTGGGTATTGGAATTATTGATCAGAGGAAATTGATTCCATGCAATGCTATTGGCTTAAAATCGCCTGTTGTCATCAATTACATAAAGGAGCATTACTGGTTACATAACTCTCCATATTTCGGCTGTTACCTCATATATGGGGCAACACAGAGGAAGGCAGGAGAAAAGCCCACAGATCGAAGGTGTGTCTATTGCCAAAGTGGACATATACAACACTGTCCAAAAATATGTAATAGATATGGTGAAATGCAAAGGTTTTCCTATTTTCCATTTTATTTTATTTATGAGGTAAAGAATAGAAATGTCATTCTCCAACAGTCTACTTATCCAGGTAGTGCCCAATGCACATTTTTATTAGGGTTAGGGCTGGATCTTTAAATGTGGGTTTCAGACATTATAGGATTAGGGCCTGAGTGCCAGAGACAAACATGTATTAGGGCTCCTTTGGTTTAAATAGGGAAGAACTTCAGCTCTAGTTTTATATTTTTTCAAGGTTATAATTGCGGAAACATACACTGTTGTATGTATAGACCAACAACTGAATGACAAATTAGGTAGAACTTATACACAAGGAACAATAGTATATTGATCATCTAAAAATTCCCATATGAATGTATTATAAGTTAAATTGGTCACATTGAAAATGAGGGCAATTGCATATATAGAATTATTATTTTCATCGACAGTCTGATTACTTATTCATATACACAAAGGCCAACAAATAAAATCGTTAGTAAGTTACAATTTTTTTATACCAAATTCATCAAAGCATCTTTTCAAATGTATGTCATGTGCAACAAAGCTGAAACCTACAACTTGTAAAACTTGTTGTTATATATTTGGAATGCTTCCTAGGCAAAGTTAAGCTGGACAGGTTAAGCAATTTCCCTTGTACCCACCTGCAAATATTTTCCTCTGGGCATTTGCAATGTTTGGAAATCTGTCAACATATTTTTGTGGCGCCTCAAGGTGGTCCTCATCAGCATTCCCGCTATGTACCGCTTGAAATGGTAAGTATAGGAATAATGGCTGCAACAGATCAAGAACCAACATCACACACTACTGATGGAAATAAAAAATGGAAATTCATACACACTCAAATATCATTCAAATAATTCTTAAATGTTGTATATGTACTACACCATCATTCACTAATGTTGAACATGTATGCATGCTCCAATATAATCATTAATATAAAGGTGCAGACATTTTTCATCACTGAGAAGCTCTCTCAGAACCCTCATCCCTTTCCTCTGAATTTTTTTTTTCAAGAAGTCAAGTTTCTTTAAAGCGAAAACAGTTCGTGTATACCAGGATAAACAATGGCAACTTGGCCATGAATGTGATTATCAATTCATGGATTGTCCCCCTGATTGTGAGCACTGATTACCTCCCCTGATTGTGATATCAAATTCGTATTATCTCCCCTGATGCGAGAAGAAATTGTGATTACCTCCCCTGATTTAGATTGAGCTACAAACTGCAAATTCAATTCAATTCAATGCAATTCAATTCCCAGCCTCTACAACAGCAATTTAAAGGTGAACTGAAAAGCTTTCCAATGTTCTGTTAAAATGTCATAAAACAAGATCTTCTATAGTTGTTACAAATATGTGTGATAATAGTTCTGTGGGTTATTGTTTTATTTTGGGTGTATGAGAAGTCAAAACTTATACCACCAGAAAACGAGAGGCAGAACATTTAAAAACGTCATCGCTTGCCTCCCGTTGTTTTTGGAACGTCATGACGTTATAGTGGTCCTTGCTCATTCATCCGACGTAGCATGACGTCACATTTGAATAAAACTTGAATGAAGGAGACCGCTATAACGTCATAACGTTCTACAAACCAAGAAAGACAAGCGATGCAAGTTTTCAAGACGGATTTATAACAGCATAACTTAAATATTGTTATTAGTGCAATTTTGCAAAATATATTTGCTCCACAAGCGTATAAAAGTTATGTCACATAAAACAAGATGTATATAAAGCAACATTTTAGATAAAATTAAAAGCTTTGCAATTCACCTTTAAAGAACAGAATGACAATATCATTTTCTTTGTCTGACTTTGATGGATACAAGAACAAGTTGAATATTGTATTATAGGTGGGCCTGGAACTTCAACCTCTTTATCTCAGTATGTTGCTGAAATGGTCTTTTTAAGATTGTGAAATTTGTCAAACATATAAGAGATGGCAATTTACAATGAAACATGAAACAAAAAGCTTCATATATTTCCCAGAGTACAATAAGGAATTCATAATTAAAAGAAGTAGTTAGATATTACTGTAGATGTGTTGTGGGTGTTGATGATTTTAACAGCCTCCTCTGCGAACAGCTCTGTAGAATAGAGTCCAGTAGCATTTCTCACCACGTCCATGTCACGACGAAAATCAAGACCCCAGTAATGCTATAAGTATAAGTTACATGATTATTGGGTTTGATAAAATCTAACATTATGAAATTTGGCAGTATAACACATTGGACCATCCATTCTATCCAGTTGAGAACTGATCATCTGTGTAATTTGTATCAGTTTCAAGCATTTATTTAACTGAGCCTCACTCAGTGGTGTTATACTCACTACACAGTCTAACCCACACATTATACGTAAATCTAGTTCACAGCAATTGCTCACAAAGACAAGCTTAACCCTATCTGGTCTGAGATTTTTGGGACCTGTCCAGGCCTTTTCGGGGGGGGGTTAGACCGTCATAAGTAGTTTTCTTGCCACTTGAGCTAGGGGGTTGAAACTTACCACACTATACCCTCGGGTCAAGCTCTACCAGAAAAAAAATTAAAATGTAACATGATGTCGTTTTGAAAAAAAAATTGTTTTTGGTAGATTTTTCTCTCAGATATTTAGAATTTTCCATTTATGTGTGATGAATTTGTACAAAATAATCTGATGTCGAATAAGATAGTTTTTTGCCCAGTGTTCCTCACTGTAAATCAGAACTTGGCGAAAACATCACTTATCTCGTACCCCACATGGCTGCCATTTGAATTTACCCATAATCATTTGCTCAGGGGGTTATACAAATAGGTTCTAGCTCAGCTGAAAAATTTGGGAAACAATTCTTCAAGGGGAAAGATGACCTAAAACAATTCCCTTTTAAGGTGGTTCAGGCCTCAAAACTTTGTCCGGTGACCTGCCGTTTTATTCTAACTGTTGAAACTTGGAGTGTTGCCGAGCAAAATAACATTGAAAAAGACTGGGGTCTTCAATCTAGATTTTTCTGTATTCACACTCAAACACCACCATGTCAGCACATTTGGGACAAAATCAGGCTAAAAGCAGTTTGCTCATGAAAAGCTGCACGAATCTCACACTGTGTTAAACCTTCACTTTTCTAAGTTGAAAGCCTGGTGGCTTCACGATTATAGCAACATCGTGATCGTGAATATGTTATTTATATAACAATTTCAAATATAATCAAGTTTTCTAACTGTAAGAATCGCGTATTACGAATACAAAATAAATTTCAGAAGAAAAGTTTGCCCGGTGAATATTATAACCTTTTCAGTAGTGATTCTCCTAAATTGCGTCGTTTAATTTATAAAATAAAAACATGGTGCCTTCGATCTACTTTTTTTGTACAGGGCTTTGAACATCCATATACCCCCATTATCTACGAAGATCTCGTAACGTTGTTTGAGTACTGAACCACCTTAAAACCAGCAGTTCAGGTTTCTGCTGTTCGGAAATATCCAGATTAAGTTTGAGCTGTGACCTTGTCGTGAAAACGGATGTCATCAATGTTGGCTGCCCACAAGTAACACGGTGATGCCTAAGTTGATCTTAAAGTGGGAATAAGGTCACACATATTGTAATAAGAGCAATTACCTTATCACTCCCAATGACAGTAAAATAGTAGGTCAAGTCTTATTGTTGCAACAGGAACCTGTACAGCAACAAGGTAACCACTCCTTTAATTACTGGAGATTTTTTCACCACTTTTACTGTATATGACCCACTACTTCTCCAACTATCAGTGTACCCTGCTGAAGATGTCACAACATAGGTAAACGATATATGTATATATCCAGAAGAACAGGCGTAAAATCTTTCTTGTCATCCAATAACACAATAGTTTGTAAAAGAGGTAAAAAATTTAGGCCAATTACACAAAACACTGATCTTTTTTGTGTGATTGACAAGTACTTTTAATAGAGACAGAATTGAGTAAAGTTTTGAAACTGACTAACCAAATTTGCTTCAGATGAATGATCAAAGTAATCCTCTTCAGCCAGGTAGTATCCAAAGTGAGAGTCAAAGCCCCGATATGTTGGTGTATACTCATTGGATAAAAATCCCAAATGCCACTGAAAAGAGAAAAAAGACCAGTTCATACATTTTATTCAAATCCTTTAAACAGTAATAATGGTTTGGTTGATTCCTGCAGGAGTATAGGGTTTTTTCGTTATTATATTTTTGCCTTTTGTGTGGCTTGTGGACAATAACAATAATGGATAACAATAATCACAGTGAAGGATGACATGATGTTCAGCAACACAATGACCAGCATGCACTAATTCACACATTCAAATTCAAAAGACAACTAAAACTAGATGAATATGATGAACACTTATTCATCACAATTTACTACTTTTCTTGCCAACTACCAGGAACACAATCTACACACTGGATCAAGACCCACCTTCCCTACCATTCTGGAGGTGTAGCCTAGTTCTTTAAGATATTGTGGCATGGTAGTTTCATGCAAGGGAAGACCATAAGGCTGGGAACCCTGAATCACATGATGCTGTAGGCCTGTCATTCAATTTTGAAAATAAAAATAGTTGTTTAATCACTTCTGGTGTGAATTTATTTAACATTGCCCACCATTCCACCATGATATCACAGGTTCATGCAGGAGAGGGCCTGGCTCAAGCCTCAAAATATTTATAAGTTGGCTTTCGCATACATTTGAAAAAGAGTGTTCCCTATACATGATCATATCAACAACGCCTCTCACATACCTTGCCCACCATTCTGGACGTGTACCCCAGTTGTTTAAAGTGTTGTGGCATTGTGGTTTCATTCAGTGGTAGACCATAAGGCTGGGAGCCCAGAATAACACTGTGTTGTAGGCCTGTACAAATTAGTCACCATTACACTGAGAGTAGTAGCTATATCACAATATAAATAAACAATATAGTAGAAATGGGTCTAATCTGAAGTAATAATAAATGTATGTCAGAATGGAACATTGTAAATTTTGAAAATGTGTGGATTATTGTATTAATTTTGACACAACAGATGCCACACCAGATACATGTACATGTAACTTGGTATCAACAGATGGTGATGGGGAGTTATGTATACATGTGTATATGAAGCTGAATCATATGTGCATGTTATGTTGACTTTGTTGTGTGTATAGAATGCTGACTCACCTGTGCATAGAATAAACCGACTTATGTATAGATTGCTGACTCACTATGAAGTGTATAAAACACAGAATCATCTGTGTAAAGAATTATGCTGACTAAAGTGTGCATAGAATGTTGGCTCACTGTGACTCACTGTATATTTATGACGACTCATGTATATATGGGATGCAGACCACTTAAGTGTAGGATGCACACTCAAAGATGAGACTCACTTGTATGCAACATGCAAACTCATAGAAGTGCATAGAATGCCGACTCAGCCATCTGTATAAAATCATCTACACGTATAAACTGCTGACTGATGTGTAGAATACAGATTCATTATAAATGTGTATAGAATACTGGCTCACATGTGTATGGAATGCTGGCCCATCTATGTGTAAAGATTGCTATGTGTAGGTATAGATTCATTATAGATGTGTATAGAATGCTGGCTCACCTGTGAATAAAATACTGACTCATCTATGTGTATGAATTGCTGACTCATTTTTGTGTAGGATACAGATTCATTATGGATTTGTATAGAATACTGGCTCATCTATGTATAGAATACTGACTCATCTATGCGTATAGATTGCTGACTCAGTCATGTCAGTTGTGTGTGGGATACAGATTTATTTTTTATGCGTATAGAATGCTGGCTCACCTGTGTACAAAAGACTGAATCATCTATTTATATAGATTGCTGATTCACTTATGTAGAATGCTGGCTCACATGTGGAAAGAATGCTGACCCATCTATATGTGTATAGATTGCTGACTCACTTGTCTGAAGGAAGAATGCTGACCCATATATGTGTATAGATTGCTGACTCACTTGTCTAAGGGATACAGGTTCATTATATATGTGTATAGGATACAGATTCATTATATATGTGTATAGAATGCTGGCTCACATGTGTATATAATACTGACTCATCTATGTGTACAGATTGCTGACTCAGATATAGGATACAAATTCATTACAGATGTGTACAGAATGCTGGCTCACCAGCGCATATAATACTGATCCATCTATGTGCAGCTTGTGACTCACTTATGTACAGGATAGATTCAGTATAGCTATGTATAGAATGCTGGCTGACATGTGTATGGAATGCTCACCCATCTATGTGTATAGCTTGCTGACTCACTTATGTGTAGGTTACAGATGCATTATAGATGTGTATACAATGCTGGCTCGCATGTGTATGGAATGCTCACCCATCTATGTGTATAAATTGCTGACTCACTTGTGGGTGGGATACAGATTCATTATGCTGGCTCACATGTGTATTGAATGCTCACCCATCTCTGTGTATAGCTTGCTTTCTCACTTATGTGTAGGTTACAGTTGCATTATAGATGTGTATAGAATGCTGGCTCGCATGTGTATGGAATGCTGACCCATCTATGTGTATAACTTGCTGACTCACTTATGTGTAGGATACAGATGCATTATAGATGTGTATAGAATGCTGACTCACATGTGTATGGAATACTGACCCATCTATGTGCATAGCTTGCTGACTCACTTATGTGTAGGTTACAGATTCATTATAGCTATGTAGAGAATGCTGGCTCACATGTGTATGGAATGCTCCCCCATCTATGTGTATAGATTGCGGACTCACTTATGTGTAGGTTACAGATTCATTATAGATGTCTTAGAATGCTGGCACACCTGTGAATAAAATACTGACTCATCTATGTGTATAAATTGGTGACTCATTTTTGTGTAGGATACAGATTCATTATGGATGTGTATAGAATACTGGCTCACCTGTGTATAGAATACGGACTCATCTATGTGTATAGATTGCTGACTCAGGTGGGTGTGGGATAAAGATTCATTTTTTATGTGTAAAGAATGCTGGCTCACCTGTGTACAAAATACTGACTCATCTATTTATATAGATTGATAATTCATTATAGATCTGTTTAGAATGCTGGCTCACATGTGTATGGAATGCTGACCCACCTATGTGCATAATATTGCTGACTCACTTATGTGTAGGATACAGATTCATTATAGATGAGTATAAAATAATGGCTCACTGCTGACCCATGTATGTATATACATAGATTGCTGACTCGCATATTTGTTGGATGCCAACTCATTATTGTCATAGATATGCATAGAATGCTCAGATTCATATGACAAGGAAGGATGGATACATCAGGGTTATTCATTCATGTGTATAAGATATTGACTCACCAGTGTGTATTGGGTGTCTTCCTGTCATGATTGCACTCCGTGTGGGTGTACAGAGAGGTGACACATAATAGTTGTTCAAGATGATACCATTATAGGCCAGTTTATCGATGTGAGGTGTGGGTATTTGATTGGAACCATGAAAACTCACATCATTCCAACCCTATATGAATTCAAGACAAAATTATTTTCAGTGAACTCACAATCTACATCATAAAATGTAATTATACAGAAACATGACTACTTAACGCAACTTTGAACCATTTTTATGTTTATAAATGTGGTACTTTCCAAAACCACCATTCAAGTATACTTTGTTTTCAAGTAAAATCAGGTAAAACTCTGACTTTATATATTGACTAATATGGAGCAATAATTTACTTGTTGAAAACTACTGAATTAAGGAACTTTATATCAAATACTCATGAGTGATGTATTTATTACTAAAATAGAAGTCAAACAGGAAGGAAATAAATGAACTAACCAAATCATCTGCTACAATAAAGACAATGTTAGGCCTTGGCTGTGCACATGCCTGGCAGACAATAACACCCCAGATTATCACAAGGGTGTATCCAATTGGTAGCGTTGTCATGTTGCTTGGGGCCTACTGGCTTGTCATGGAGATCTACAATCGAAGAAGAGTCAATTCTGCAATATACTTCTATTGAGGCCTGCACATGACATGTATTGGTTACTCAACATTTACAACATAACACACGTAATGCCAAAAGCTATTTGAAGAAATAATCATCTACTTTTAAATATGATGAACTGATTACCTGCAAAATTATCAAACAACATTGTGTTTCATCATCATGTTGATATCTAACACCAAATAAAGTTTTGCTGCAACTAAATAATTTCATATTATATTGTCCATTCAGAAACCTCATACCAAATGTGTTACATTCAGTTTTCCTTACTCTAGCAGGTGTCAGCTACAACTACACTCACTGTATACTAGTCTATAGATACAACCAACTAAATCACAGATTTAATTTTAAGAAGTACGCTGGTACATTCAAAATGGGCAGAGTCTGGACCAGTAAAACAAATTCCACAAAACAAACAGCATATTAATTCTTACAAACTGATAGCGATTAGTATACATATTTTCACTTTACAAACTGGCAGTCAGCTGAACCAGGAAACTTCAAATGTAGAATTTTATCATACAGTTTCCTCCTATACCTGACCACAACCACAAGTTCATACAACTACTGATATACATTGTAGATTTAGGAATGTGACATCCACATATTCTAGAGTTGGCATAAAATGATTAATCTCTTATATTTTATAAATAACATTTATGTTCCAGCAACTGTTCAGTCTGCTCAACCCATGTATATATCAGTTCAAGACCTAACACACTCAGGAAAATACTTGTATCTCAAGACAGTTAAAAAATACTGGTGAGACCAGTCACCTAGTTCTCATAAAATTTACTGGTATATTATTTATTAATTTGGTGGTGCATTAAGGGTTATC
Organism: Hanleya hanleyi; assembly: GCA_036873755.1. Lineage (NCBI taxonomy): Eukaryota > Metazoa > Mollusca > Polyplacophora > Lepidopleurida > Hanleyidae > Hanleya > Hanleya hanleyi. The sequence continues at coordinate 10,519 of JAVTVY010047585.1, read as the reverse complement.
AAGGTTATTAATATACTACAAGGGAGGATGCAGCTGTTCACCCCTATTTATTGACTATATACCATCCTCACCCACCCCTGTTTCTTGATTATACAGTATCAGATACAAATCACGTAAAAGTCTGCAACCTTTAAGATTATCCCCCAACTCCTCGAATTTCCTTTGATCGTTTCATTGCAATATATTATTGCAGTAATATATTTACTACACGAGTCAGTTGTGGTGTTCAAATACAGCATATGGTGTATTTGATATACACCACGGCTGACCTATTCTCGCCGGATTAGGTCAAATGGGGCAGAGCTCCACATTTAAGCTTGGATGATCATTGGATAAAACAGTTACATGATCTAGACACATTGTCTCGTGTCATCATGCAACTTAGTACCGGTACTTAGACCAGCTAGAATTGGCAAATTTATGCTCATAACACAGAATGATACATATAGTTGTCCAGTAAAATTGATATGTATTGTGCAGATTCAAAACAAACGTTGAGGATGCTCGGCCAACGATGGCGGCTGTGGTGGGGTGGTGGATGGTGGGTTTAAGATGGCGGCTGTGGTGGGATGGTGGATGGTGGGTTTAAGATGGCGGTTGTGGTGGGGTGGTGGATGGTGGGTTTAAGATGGCGGTTGTGGTGGGGTGGTGGATGGTGGGTTTAAGATGGCGGCTGTGGTGGGGTGGTGGATGGTGGGTTTAAGATGGCGGCTGTGGTGGGGTGGTGGATGGTGGGTTTAAGATGGCGGATTGTAGAAAAACGTATAAAAGCAGGCGATTTTTAGGGGTGGGGTGTATTCATTGCACTACCCTGCGGAGCACTCTGACTGACCTGACCTGACCAGCCTGCCTGCCTGCCCGCCTGCCTGCCTGCTTCACCTCTAGCCAGCCAGCCAGCCTGCTTGCCTGCTTGTATGAGCTGTGGAGAACCTTTTACTTTTTTTCATTTTACCAGTGCAAATTCACCAGACTATTACACCGTAGCAGTTACTCACCAACCTGAGTCCAAAGTCATGGAGTCATCATTTTTAGTGAAGCTTCGAAAGTACCGTGTTCGCCTCATTGATGAGATGCAGCATGTGGCCGAATTATGTGATTTGCTTATGGAGGAAAACATACTTCTGAAACAGCGTGTCGAAGATATCATGGCTGAGAAAACCACTTCAGCACAAAACAGAGCCCTCATCGATGGTCTAGTGCGCTCTACCCCCTATGCATTTCTAGCCTTCGTGCAGGGGATGAAGAAGACGGGAAATGAAGAACTAGCAGATCTACTTCAAGCCGACGTTATACAAGATGATGATATCTTAGTCATGGACACCACCGAAGAGCGTACAGCTAGCAAACGTACGCACCCAGCGTCTGGTGTACCTGCCAAACGCGCTGCACGACCCAAACGGCCCCGACTAACACCTTTGCAAATACCTGAGTCAGTGCTTCAGCCAGTACCCCAGCAAGTGCCTGAGCCTGTGAAAGAAGAAGAAGAGGTGCAACTTCCTATGTCTGTGCAGGATATCAATAACATTATCCAGCAGGCCTACCAGGCAGCCCACACGGACATTTGGGAGCTCTCAGCCTATTTAACTGTGAGTGTCAAAGACGAAGAAGTGCATTTTAACGCACCGGCCTATAACGACAGACCCGCTAGGCATATTGCCTTGACCTTCGACACCTGGCAAAAACTAGAGACCCTTGATTACGCCATCGATGCGGTTATTCGCGACCAGGGGGGTAACGAAGCGAAATTTTATGTGGGTGACGACATCTTTGTCAGCTGTGCCTATTTCAACGACCAGCTCCTGGTGCATATCCGCAAATGGAAAATGAGGTTAGATACGCAAGAGCGTGTTCCTTGTCCTCAGGGTGTCACCTTGAAAATAACGGCGTGGCGGAAGTTGCAGAGTCTCACAGCTACAATTCGTCAAGCCCTGGCTTACCAGGTGTCTCACTATATTTATAAGAAGTACATCGACACAGTCCTGGATCTTATCAGACCTCGCATTCGACACTTGCGTATCCAAGCATGTGCAGGCTGTGGGAACAACAGTCCGATAAACATGCATACGTGTGTGGACAATAGTGTACTCTCATACGCGCTGATCACTGAGGCACTACAGGACGTGACCGAGGAGCAAATTGCCCTGGCATTGGAAGCTGCCTGCGCTCCCAGAATTCCACGTGAAGAGATTGCTACCTACATCTACGTGCACCAGGGGCGGAAAGACGATGATGAGTTCAAACAAGTCTTGTTGCATAACTATTGAACAAGTGTGGTGTTGAAAAACATTTACCGTATTCCTACACGTTCATTGAAGCGGCTTGAGAGCGTATAATTGTATTAAAAATTCAATACTCAGAGTTTTTACTGTTAATTGTATTAAAATTCAATACTCAGAGTTGAAGACGTTCATTCTATTGTCTTGTTGTATAAATATTGAACATTTTCAAGTCTTATTGCATTGGAACATTCAGACATTATCATCTGCCAGTCTTGCTCAAGCTGAAAATACGGCTTCTCTCCTCACGTATTCCTACACTATGTTCATTTTATGTTCATTCTATGTGCATTGAAGTGCCTTCATAGCGTATAATTGTATTAAATTCAATACCCAGAGTTTGGTGAACACGTTCATTCTATTTGTGTTAATAAAAATAGTAGAAAATTAAAAAATGGTTGTTAGTGTTCATTCTTTTTTTTGTTGCAAAGATAATTGTATTAAAAAAAAAAAAAAAAAATCATAGGGGTGATGGGAGCTGGTGTTATTTTTTTTGGTGCTTTTTGAGTTTAGAAGTTTCCTCTTTCGGAAAGATGGGGTGGCCCTGAAAAGGGCCTTTGGAAAAGTGTTACGACACTTGTTTTAGGAGCGGTAAATTCTCTTTACTCCGGCCACCTGCTTCCTACACACGGGACACTTGATTTTTAAATGCTGTTCGTCCGTTTCAGCGCAGTGGCACATGTCCCCTATACATGTTAGCGTCACCCAGCATTCTTCACATAGGCATAAGTGCCCGCACGGAAATAGGGCGTACAGGCTTTCCTCGTCTGTACACACGCTGCAGCTTGATTTACTTTCTTCCTTATGTCGGTCTTCTTCTTGTTTTGAAATCACAGCGTCCATTTGATCCATGTCTTGTCTCATGTGATTAATCTGTTCGTTCAGGCGGGTTACCTCGGCCCAAGAGCATGGTGGTGGTGGTGTTGTTGTTGTTGTTGTTGTTGTTGTTTCGGTAGCCGACGTTGTTATAATCGGTGTTTGGGTAGCCGTTGTATTTGCTGGAGGTCTGTTACTGTTTAACCAGGGGAGTTCTTCTTCATCAGTTACATCCTCATCTTCTTCTTCCATTGCCACCCTCCTGATCTCTTCGTCTTGTTCTTGACTTCGCTGTCTTATCAACCTCGCATCTTCTTCCATTGCCTCCCTCCTCAGCTCTTCCAGTTGTTCTTCACTTCGCCGTATCATCGTTTCGTCGGCAATAACCTGCTGAAAGCTTGTAATTATTGTCACTCCATCGATATGTTCATCTCCACTCGTAATCACCTCTCTGTGTTCTCTAGGTTCTCTAGGATCTCTAGGATCGGTGAATAGCCTTCGTCTTGTACCCATCATTGTAGTTGTGAATAAATGGCAACATACTACGCGTTATTTATAGTCTAAGCGTTCTGTGGTGGTGGATGGTGGGTTTAAGATGGCGGCTGTGGTGGGGTGGTGGATGGTGGGTTTAAGATGGCGGCTGTGGTGGGGTGGTGGATGGTGGGTTTAAGATGGCGGCTGTGGTGGGGTGGTGGATGGTGGGTTTAAGATGGCGGCCTGTGGCAGTGGGTCCAAGATGGCGGTATCTGCTAAAAAAAATTGTGTTTTATTTTCCCAACTTTAAAACGGGTCTCATTTTTTGCAATAAATGTGAGTTCACTGCAGCATGTTTATCGAAAAGAAAAAACTAGGAAATTTTATCCTTGGGCTACGGTAACACACTCCCCATTTGACACCCATAGCTGTACTCACATTTTGCCTGCACACTGTATAGTGCTGTGTTACCGTAGCCCAAGGATAAAATTTCCTAGTTTTCTTTCGATAAACCAGCTACAATTTTCAGGGTGACATTATAAGGCTGTGAGCAACATACTTGACGTATTTTTACCCAGGAAAACCGATTTATTTCCAGTGTACCGGGTTTTCCACACTACCTAACCATAACGTTATGGGTTTAAAAATCGATAAAATCATTAAAATAGTGGCTTAGTCTACCGCTACCCTTCTAAATTTTTAAATGCTACACGATCAGTTGTCCCAGTTCAACTTCAAATAAAATTTATACGTGCACTCGCATTTATTGCAAAATCACACCGTTTTAAAATTGGAAAAGAAACACAAAAATATTTCTCCAGCGTAAGTGAGCACAAAAAAATATAAAAATTACGCTGACGTCCGCGCGTTACACTATAAATAGCGCGCAGTATTTACTGATTCATTCACAATTATGCCAGTGTCTACTAGACGTGCAGAAGCTTTTCATTTTACGAGTGCAAATTCCCCAGCCTATTACGTGGTATTTGACGAGCCTGAGTCCACAGTCATGGAGTCATCCCTGTTGGCTGAAATCATGGATATTGACATACCAGACTTGATGACAAATCATGATGATGAACTACAACTGCTCGGGGCCATCGATATGGTACATGACGAGCCATGGATCGATGCTATTATAGGAGACTTATTTAAAGACGAACCCCAGGACCACCCTAATCAAGACCCCCAGGAGCCACACCGGATCTTAGTGACCCCCCAGGAGCCACACCGGATCTTAGTGACCCCCCAGCAGCGACACCGGATCTTACCACAGTCGAATACCAACGTTTTGACGACATGGACCGAGTGCTAGAAGATATGTTGAAACAACAACAACAAAGCCTCCAAGCTAAAGGAGAAGAAGGACAAGAAGAGGGAGAACAACAAGCAGGAGAAACGGAAGAAGAAACAGAAGAAACAGAAGAAGAAACAGAAGAAGAAGAAGAAACAGAAACAGAAGAAGAAGAAGGAGAAGGCGAAGGACAAGAAGGAGAAGAAGGCGAAGGACAAGCAAAAGAGGAGAAGAGGAAAGACTCAAGAAAAAACAGAAAAGACTCAAGAAAAAACAGAAAAAACAGAAAAAACAAAAGACTCAAGAAAACACAGAAAAGACGCAAGAAGAAATAGAAAAGACGCAAGAAAAAACAGAAAAGACGCAAGAAAAAATAGAATAAGAGAGAACACAAGAAAAATAAGCAAAAAAGAAAACGAAGACGTCATCCACTACGCTACCGCAATAAGAACAACACTGGCATCCAACACAGAATGCCAAGCAGCATCCTATTTACGCTGCGTGGAATGCTGTAACCACTTCGCTAAATACGCCATTTTCCCCTGTGGGCATCAAGCCTTGTGTATAGCTTGTATACACCGACATGCCCAATTACCACAGTGTCCGGACGATTACAAACCCCTAGTGTGTGAATTCATAGCCTTGATATGCCCGGTGTGTACTGTGAGAAGACAACGCCACCTGGCCCCAACGATGTAATGCCTTACATCTTCCAAAGGCTCTTTTTAGAGCCACCCCATCTTTCCGAAAGGGGAAACTTCTAAAACTGAAAAGCAAAAAATAAAAAAAATAAAAAAAATAACACCAACTCCCGCACACATACCTAGGTAAACAACACATCAATTTCCAGGTTAAAAGTCCATTCCACTCTTTATAATAATACCCCAATGCATTCTGGGTCACGACAGAATGCCTTCATTTTACACCAAATTCACCTAGTCTAAATTTTGCCATGTTAAAATGTAACCCCTTGATCACTGTACGTTTACTTTGATCGTAATAAAATTCGTATCGTATCGTATCGTATCGTATCGTATCGTATCCGTTCTAGTTTTTTTATATTCCACCCGTCCCCCGTCGTAATAAAATTCGTATCGTATCGTATCGTATCGTACCCGTTCTAGTTTTTTTTATATTCTACCCGCCCCCCTTGTCCGTGAAAGTCCGTTATGATTCGGGCTGTAATGTTATCTGCAATAATTTTGTGCCAAATTTTTGCATGCGTTAGCCCTAAAAACACTGAGAAAAAAAAACAAAAACAAAAACCCTGTGTGTTTCAAAGTAAGAGATTGGCCCTGAAAAGGACCGTTAATGGGGCAGGGATTGTTTTTTGGTGTTGCAGTTTGCTAATACTATAGAATAAAGAGGGCATGATGTAGGACCTGTGATTTGAATTTGTGCCAAGTTAGAAGCTCTCTTTCGACAGCAATGGGTTGGCCCTGAAAAGGGCCGTTGGAGTCAATTTGTTTACCCTGTTTTCTTCAGGGGGAGTTTTCCTGTCTACTCCATCTCACTGACGGAGAAATATCTGTGTGGCTGGAGGGTATATAGATGTTGATGATGGTCGTCCTCGATGTCAGGAGATATGGGCAGGAGGTCTTGCACGAAGCGTGCGGGTGGAATAGCTGTTATGGGAATATATTCCGGCTCGACTGCGGGCTGTTGTTGTTGTTGTTGTTGTTGTTGTTGCAGTTGTCGTCGTCGTGGAGGGGGAGGGTGCATCTCGTTCATGGTGTTTTCGAGATGCACCAGCCACGCCTCGTCGTCGTCCCCAACTGTTCTCGCCGTTCTGATGAGGGTGGTGAGATTTTCGGCTGCCTGCCGGTTGAAGTTGTTGTTGTTTTGATTTTGCAAGTATCGGTGCCAGCCTTGAACCTCTGCCCTCCAAAAATCTTTCACCGCTTTTCCCATGGCACGTCTTTCTGTTCTTTGTCTCTCCCGGCGTGCCATCACCATTCGTCCGGAGGCCTTGGTAGTAGACATCTTGGCTACAGCGCGGCTCATCTTGTTTTTCTGTAATATCTCTCTATGGGTTCTCACGTCGGTGAAAGGTTTTGGAATGCCCCGTATTCCGCTGGCTTTATAAGCCCGCTGGCTTTATACTCACATACAGGTCATTTTCATTGGCTGTTTCAACCTCGCTCATTGGTTCTTTTTAGGGCTAGCAGATTGGCTCTTTTATAGCCATTTCATTGGCTCTGTTTATAGACATCTCATTGGCCAATAGTGGGTTCGACCACCCTTCCTGGGTTAACGCCAGAATCCCGTGATTTTGCACGAAATTCGTCTAGTGGAAAATTTCCATGTTAAATGAATGCGTGTATTAATAACATGATAGTCGATGTACACGTGGCTGATGCATGTCTAGGCCCACGTGCGACCACCCTTCCTGGGTTAATTCTCAATCCACATATTTTTGCACCAAATTTGTCAATGTTAAATGATTGCGTGTATTGAGATAACATTGGAGGTTGGCCCTGAAAAGGGACAACACCCCCTGGCGCTATTCCTGGGTGACGTCACAATCTCTTCATTTTACACGAAAATTCGCACTAGCAAATTCCTATATGTTAAATGATTGCGGCTATTTATAAACATGACAATGGATGCTGATGGGTGTCTACACCCAGGTCCGCGCGACCACCCTTCCTGGGTTAATTTTCAATCCGGTGATTTTGCACCAAATTCACAATTCCTACGTTAAATGATTGCGTGTATTGAGATAACATTGTCGGGTTGGCCCTGAAAAGGGCCAACACCCCTGGCGCCATTCCTGGGTGTCGTCAGAATCCCTTCATTTTTACACGAAAATTCACCTAGTGCAAATTCCTATGTTAAATGATTGCGGCTATTTATAAACATGACAATGGATGCTGATTGGTGGCCTACAAGGTGTCTACACCCAGGTCCGCGCCACCACCCTTCCTGGGTTAATTTACAATCCGTCTATTTTGCGCGAAAATTCACAATTCCCAGGTTAAATGATTGCAGATAACATTACAGCCCGAATGATCACGGACTTTCACGAAGGAGGAGGGTGGAATAAAAAACTATAACGGTGACGGGATACGGATAGAGAGAGAGAGAGAGAGAGAGGTGTGCACCTATAACGTGTACGGCTACGGACTAGGGGTTTTTTACTCACGAGTCATGACGGACTTTCACGAAGGGTGAGGGTGGAATAAAAACTACAACGGTGACGGGTACGGATAGAGAGAGAGGTACGCACCTATAACATGTTCGGTTACGGACTAGGGTTTTTGACGGACATCACGGACTTTCACGAAGGAGCAAGAATCGATATATACACATTTGCCTGGTCGGTGTTTTGTCATTCACCACTATGGCAGCGCACGGAGCGGAGCTTGCCTTCTTCCAACTCACGCCTGACGTCATCCTCATCGTCTATGACCATGAACTGCACCTCATCGAAGAACATCCCCGAGAGGTGAAGCTATGTTTAACCCTAGCAGGATGGACTCTATTGACACGGTTGTTACAGGGAAAAGAGCCCGAAGTCGATTTCATGCACGTGGGAGTCGGTGTCTACCTACGAAGTGGTAGAGATGATTCTTTTTTTCTCCGGTTAGAACAGTGTGGTGGTGCCTCTATCCTACTCCGGCCGGCATTATGGCAGGCGCTGAAAGCTATTATCACCGACGTCACCCCCAGGCGCACTCTGTAGCTACGCGCACTCTTACACCGGACTGCACCCTATTGTTGTATCGCCATCGCGTGGAGCTCATCGATGACGATAGTAGGTGTTGGTGTACGTCTGAACCAGCGCGTGTCTCTTTATCCCCGGAAGGCTGGATTACCTTGAAACGCGTGTTATGCGGTAACCTCGACGGTGGTAGCATTCACCTGTGTGACGACGTCTACATTTTCCGCGGTCCCTATTTTGCTCGACTCCTTTGTCTCAAGCGAGGTGGTTTTACTCTGGACCCCGATCTATGGACGGCTTTGCAACAAGTAGTCCCCATGGTCGATGAAGTACTCTCTCTACAGGACCCCCTCACAGAATAGTACGACTCATGTCTGTGCCCACCTGACACTATAAATACCAGGGGTGAGACAGAGTGTGTGTCATTCACCGTTCGACATTGGAGCAAGCATGTCATCCGACCTACGAGCCATCCTGCCCCTTACACCCCAGGTGGGGTTACACGTCTATGAAGATAAAGTCACCCTGGTGGAAGACTGTGGAGCTATTTGCTGGGCGCCCGCTGAGACCGTATCGAATACGGTGACGCTACAGCGTGACGGCTGGACCAAATTTAAACGGGTGTTGAGCGACGAGCTCGACGGACACCTCATCCACATAGACAATGCCATCTACGTATACCGTGGGCCTTTCTTCGCACGCCTGGGGCGCCACCAAGACCCTACGCGAAGCTTCACCCTAGACCCCCATCTGTGGACAGCCTTGGAGAAAGTAGTGCCTATTGTAGACCAGCTGTTTACACCGGACGAGCGATCATCAGACGAGTTGGCGTGGGCTCGTGCTATGGAGGACGCGCTGGCTGAACCCCATGAACAACAACTACATGAACCCGATACAGCTGGGGAACAGAAAAGTACTATATCTATAGGGTGCACAGAGGCTAGAGTGTCAGTGTCACCTGATGAAGCGAACACACCGGACGGGGACCCAGAGGCACCCCGATGAGGGGTAGGAAGACGGTGATGAAGGGGTCCCGAAAGGGAAAAAAGGGGTCAGCATCTACAGTGAACAAGGTGTTAACCGATTTGTATTACAACTCTACCAGTCCAGCCGCGTATAGCGCTGTTGGAGCGCTCGCTCGAGCTGCCCATTCCCAAGGCATCAGTCGAACTGAAGTTCGAGACTGGTTAAAAACCCAAGACACTTATAGTTTACATCGAGCAGCCCGACGACATTTTCGCCGTAACCGAGTCATCGTAGGAGGCATAGACGCGCAATGGCAGGCTGATTTAGTGGATATGAGTCGATTTGCACCTCACAATGATGGACATCGGTACATGTTGACCTGTATCGATATTTTATCCAAGTATGCCTGGGTACTACCCATTCGCACCAAAACAGGAGAGAATCTAGTACAGGCGTTCCAGCAGATTTTCAAGACGGGGCGCAAACCCCTCTATTTGCAAACGGATGAAGGCACAGAATTTCTCAACCGACCCTTTCAAGCCTTTCTTAAGAAACAGAAGGTGTTTTTCTTCCATACGTACAACGAGACCAAAGCCTCTGTGGTGGAACGATTCAATCGGACCTTCAAAGGACGAATGTACAAGTATTTTGCCGCCCAAAACACCCGACGGTACATCGATGTCCTACCTCAACTGGTCCAAGGGTACAATCGAGCCTATCATCGCAGTATCCAGCGAGCTCCCCTCGATGTCACAGAACGCAACGAACATCAAGTGCGTGGTACGCTGTACTCACCCAGTCCACCACCACCACTCACGTCACCCCGTTACAAACGTGGAGATGTGGTACGGATCAGTAAAGTGAAAGGACAATTTGAGAAAAGTTACTTGCCCAACTGGAGTGACGAGCACTTTGTCATCGTTCGCCATAAACCTCGACAGCCACACGTCTATCAGCTGGAAGATCTACAAGGAGAGAGACTGCAAGGCACGTTTTACGAGGCAGAATTACAACCCATAGTGAAAACAC
>JAVTVY010047584.1:0-23416 GCA_036873755.1 Hanleya hanleyi | reverse complement strand
TCTCCCCAATATATATATACCCTCAGGCGTTGGAACGTCACGGCAGTGACGCTCTCTCCAGATATGGCCCCAAGTCGCTGAAACGTCACGGCCCGTTGGAACGTTACGCGGTAACGTTCTCTCCAGATACGACACCCAGTCGTTGGAACGTCACGGCGGTGACGCTCTCTCCAGAGACGTGGCAACCCGGCGTGTTCTTCACCCCCAGTCGTCGGAGCCTGACCCTAACTTGTCAGCTCACCAGTCTGCTTCCCGCACAGGTAAGTATAGCCCGGCGTCTCAACCCTTACGGCTGCTGCGACCCGTCTATAGGCACGGCCTGTGACTGCACAACTTCACGACGATCTCTCAGGTAAGTATCACGCACCACTCAACTCTGAGGGACCGTTAGGACAATTACTTGGGTATATCAGGTATTACCATTTCATCTGGTACCGATGAAACATCATTACTGCATGTCACTGTCGTTGGCGACCCTCTGCGACCCTCTGCGACCCGGTCGCAAGCCACTGCGACCTTTTGCGACCTTCTGCGACCTTTGGCGACCCGGTCGCAGGTCTGTAGATTTCACGTTTCATCAACGTTTCTCGGGAAGAGAAATCTGTCTGTGCTGTGCCTTGTCTTTTCTTTACTGTCTGTAACTTGTATCTTGTCTTTGACCTTGTCTGTTCTTTACTGGCTGTAATCTGTGCCTTGGCTTGACTGTACAGTCTGTAAGTCTTGTTACCACTTTTACATCGGTAAAACGAAGCCCGCCTGCACCGTATCTTGCCTTTACGGTGCGGTCTGTGATCTGTATTTCTTGTCTTTTTCTGTGTGGGCTGTGCTCTGTGTATCTTTCTTTAATGTGTGATAAATACACATATCCTTCTTGTGGGATCTGTGTTCTGTAGCTTTCTTGACTGTATAATCTGTGATCTGTATGTCGGGACTTGTACTGTACTGTTTATGATCTGTGTGTCTTAATTTGCTTGTAATGTGTGATAAATACACATATCCTTCTGGTGGAATCTGTGTTCTGTATCTTTCTTGTGTGATCTGTGAGCTGTATCTGTAACTTGCCCTTGGCCAGCTATACGCCGTCTGTGTAACTGTCTGCGACCTTTCTTGCTCCCAAAGCGTCCGGCCCAGTTTATCGATGTTTCCCGACGAAAACGGCTCGCCCGCCTGTGTCTTGACTCGCACCGCCGGCTGTAATACTGCGACCGTTTCCGTCCCGTATAGCGTTGCCCGGCCGTCTGCGCCGAATAAACAGGCTACACGATACGTTGTAGGATGATGGCAGGGGGAAACTTGGTTGATTTACCTCTGTATTTAGTGCAGTTGCATATTTCTGGGGGTGGAGGGAATCCCTGACTATTGTCACATACCGCTTCACGGTCAACAAAATCGACCATAAATATTGTGGCTTTAGTCTCAGTGCAGCGGGATAGCACAGCAATAATGTCGAAATTATCAACCTACTGGTATAGACCTAAAAGCCCTATTTTATACTGAAGTTAGACCATGCAAGTTGCCTAAATGTGCTACAGGCAAACACATGTCTCATTACAGTATTATAGAATACCCCACAACTACATACAACACGCCAGTCGGACGTGTTCCCTAAATTATGCACACCGCGCAAACACGTTGCCGCATTGAAAAGGCAAACCACCGAATTCGCATTGGTTTTACGTGTCTTTCACAGGTTGTACATACTACAGGATTTATAATCTTTTAGACTCCCAGGCCAAAACACTGCATTTACGGCCCAACCGTAAATTACGCCAAAATCGAAAGTTACAGGCTGTACCTGGACGTGGTTCCTCTAGCTATGTCTTTCTGGTCTCTCCCCGGTTGGAATGTCTCACGAGCTTATATAGCCGGGGCTCTTCTCCACCCCCCCCCCCCGAGACGTGGCGAAACCCGGAAAATCGCCTTCACAGCGAAATTACAGTTCATAGTCCATAAATGGGAATACCATCCCAATCCATAGTCCGTACAGAATTTTCCACATAAAAGGCAACACCTATCTCGCGCTGGTAAGCGAGAACCACGGGGAAATGCATTTCCAACCACTGGCGCTCCCGAACTGGCTCTTCCATCCTTCCAGCGGTGACACACCCCCCTCCGATTCGAACAGTTCAATCACAAACGGTTAACCGTTACACTGCCCCCACCTTTCCAAATCATGACGTCCCCGTCATGGCCGTACGGGTCCCTCCGTCCAGGGTGACGTTACAGTTCCAGTTGTACAGTTCGAATCAATTTAAACAAAGCTGCTCGCCAATTACGGGCCATCTGGGCCGGCGAAATCACAAGGTGGCCGCCCTCCGGCGGTCTGGCCGGGCCACCACGACATTAGGTCCACAGATTTCCTTCACAAAATTACATGGGCGGCTAGCAGAGCCACCCCACGACATTAGGTCCACTGGGCTGTCTGCTCAGTTGGAGGGATCGGGCTTCCCCCCTCTTACGGTACACGGGCTGGGACGCCAGCACGTAGTCGTGCAACCTGCGAGGCTTGACCACTCGCCGACCGCGGGTCGTCGTCGCGTGTGTGGGGGCTGCCTCACCCTCGGCCACTTCCTCGGGCTCGTCCTCCAGCTCGCTGTCCGGCGTTCCCCGCGGTTCCAACTCAAATTCGGCCTGCCAGGCCGGCTGCCGGATGACGCGTCCACTCCGGCTCGTCTGGGGCTGGCCTATGGGTGGCTGCACGGCTACCGGGTGGGTCACGGCGTAAGGCTCTACTCGGGCCGGTTCCGGCCCGTGCGGGCCGCCGCCGTCGTCACTGCCGCTCTCGGACGCGGTATCGTCACCCTCCACGTCCAGCCGCGGATAATACGGTTTGATCCGGTCAACATGCACGACCTGTCGCCTCCCGTCGTCACTCCGGATCCGGTAGGTAACGTCCGACAATGCCGCCTCCACCACAAACGGTCCCAGCCACCGGTCTCGAAGCTTCCGTATCTTTCCTGGCCGGGTCACTACGGTATGCAGATAGACCTGGTCTCCTGGGCCGAATCTTTGCGCCTTGGCCTTCAGGTTGTAAAGGCGCTTCTGCCGTCTCAGGGCCTTCCCACTGTTTTCCCTCGCATCCTCATGGACGTCGACTAAGTGGTCACGAAGGTCCCCGACCCACGGCACGGGCTCCGTTCTCTCACTCGGAGGAGCCCCAACTGTCAGGTGAGCTGGTAGAGTCACCTCGCGGCCAAACGTCATCATATTCGGCGTATACCCCGTAGTCTCGTCTGCTGCCGCACGGTACGCCATCAGGGTTAGTGGAATATACACGTCCCAATCGTCGGGGTGGCGGGTGGCACTAGCATGAAGCATCTGACCCAGAGTCCTGTTGAGCCTCTCAACTTGGCCGCTAGACTGCGGATGGTACGCCGTCGTCCGCGTCTTCTTCATGCCGAGGATCCGGCACATCCCCTCGAATACTTTGTTCTCAAAGTTCCGCCCCTGGTCCGAGTGTATCAGGGAGGGAACACCGAACCGGCTGACGTACAAGTCAATCACAGCCTGGGCCACCGTCTCAGCCTCTTGGTCCGGAAGTGCAACAGCCTCCACCCACTTCGTGAAATAGTCACAGATAACCACAATATGCAGATTTCCTCTCGTCGTCAGGGAGAGAGGACCCATCAAGTCCACGGCGATACGTTCTCCGGGGCTTCCCGTCATCATCCCACCGCTGCCGCCAGTTTTCTCCGTGTAACGTGTACGCGCAGGACCAGTCGTGGTGTTTACGAGAAAACGAATCAATAACCGGGATTGCTCACTGGCATTCTGGCCGTCACCGTCGTTAACCCCTTCACTAGTAGAGATCCGGGGCTCGAAGAGATGATCACAACCCTACAAGGATGACTGACGCTAATGTAAAGGTCTATTATGGTATATTCTGCACAAATAGTATACGCGGTTACAATTGATAGCGTAGAACCGCGTGGCTTAGACAGAATGTCTAAGGAGATGTAACGTTATGATATTTACATATATGTACAGACAGTAGGAGAGTGTATGCAAATAAACTTGACGTATATATACACGTGATATGAGAGGGTGTGTGCATATAAAGTTAACGGATACGTATCCCTGGTGTATATGTGGATAATAGAGGAGAATGTGTGCAGTTTAAGCTTGATGTTATATGGCAATAATATATATATGAGAGTGTATGCATATAGCTTTATAGTTAATATAGTGCTTTATGTCTATGCGCGATAAGGGCGGCCTGGCTGCTGGCCCTTCTCTTCTGGGGATAAGGGCGGCCTGGCTGCTGGCCCTTCTCTTCCTCCGTCGTTGGAACGTTACGGGTGTAACGCTCTCTCCAGGGATGGCACCCCGTCGTTGGAACGTTAAGGATATAACGCTCTCTCCAGACAAGACACCCAGTCGTTGAAACGTCAAGGCCCGTTGGAACGTTACGGCGGTAACGTTCTCCCCAATATATATATACCCTCAGGCGTTGGAACGTCACGGCAGTGACGCTCTCTCCAGATATGGCCCCAAGTCGCTGAAACGTCACGGCCCGTTGGAACGTTACGCGGTAACGCTCTCTCCAGATACGACACCCAGTCGTTGGAACGTCACGGCAGTGACGCTCTCTCCAGAGACGTGGCAACCCGGCGTGTTCTTCACTCCCAGTCGTCGGAGCCTGACCCTAACTTGTCAGCTCACCAGTCTGCTTCCCGCACAGGTAAGTATAGCCCGGCGTCTCAACCCTTACGGCTGCTGCGACCCGTCTATAGACACGCCTGTGACTACACGACTTCACGACGATCTCTCAGGTAAGTATCACGCACCACTCAACTCTCAGGGACCGTCAGGACAATTACTTGGGTATATCTTGTATTACCATTTCATCTGGTGCCGATGAGACATCATACTGTCTGTAAACTGCTGTTGTAATCTGTGCCTTGGCTTGACTGTACAGTCTGTAAGTCTTGTTACCACTTTTACATCGGTAAAACGAAGCTCGCCTGCACCGTATCTGTATGGTCTGTGATCTGTATGTCTGGACTTGTACTGTACTGTTTATAATCTGTGTGTCTTGATTTGCTTGTAATGTGTGATAAATACACATATCCTACTGGAATCTGTGTTCTGTTTGTTTCTTGTGTGCTCTGTGTGCTGTATCTTTCTGTCCTGAAAGATCGGTGATCTGTACTTGTCTCTTTCCAGCTGGACGCCGTTCGTGTAGCCGTCTGCGACCTTTTTGCTGGGCCCCCGGAATACACGATTTACCGACGTTTCTTGATGAAAGCAGCACGCCCGCCTGTAACTTGACTTTCTCCGCCCGGCTGTAATCACGGTGCTCGTTCTCGCCCGTATAGCGTTGCACGGCCGTCTGCGTCGTTGTATTATGGCAGTGGGAGTTTGGCTTATTTCGCTCTGTATTTAGTGCAGTTGCATATTTCAGGGGGTGGAGGGAATCCCTAACTTTTGCCATATACCGCTTCACGGTCAACAAGATCGACCATAAATATTGTGGCTTTAGTCCCAGTGCAGCGGGATAGCACAGCAATAATGTCGAAATTATCAACCTACTGGTATAGACCTAAAAGCCTTATTTTATACTGAAGTTAGACCATGCAAGTTGCCTGAATGTGCTACGGGCAAACACATGTCTCATTACAGTATTACAAAATACCCCACAACTATACTAGACACGCCACGCGGTCGTGTTTCCTAAACTATAGTATAACCACAAACACGTTTCCACACCGAAAATGCGAGCTGGTGTTTTTACAGGTTACACTAGCTACAGGATTGTACAAGCTTTTAGACTCCCAGGCCAAAACAACTGCATTTACGGCCCAACCGTAAATTACGCCGAAATCGAAAGCTACAGGCTCTACCTGGACGTGCTTCCTCCAGCTCTGTCTTTGTGGTCTGAACACGCTCCCTCCGTCTGCTCGAGCTTATATAGCCGGGGCCACTCTTCACCCCCCGGCGCCGTTGCGAACACCCGGAAAATCGCCTTCACAGCGAAATTACAGTTCATAGTCCATAAATGGGAATGCCATCCCAATCCATAGTCCGTACAGAATTTTTCACATAAAAGGCAACACCTACCTTGCGCTGGTAAGCGAGAACCACGGGGAAATGCATTTCCAACCACTGGCGCTCCCGAACTGGCTCTTCCATCCTTCCAGCGGTGACACACCCCCCTCCGATTCGAACAGTCCAATCACAAACGGTTAACCGTTACACATGCAAGAAACAAGTACTAATCCAGTTAATGTTGTTCTACTGGTCCACATTGTTTGTTTGTTGTTTAACTTTAAATCTTTGCAAGTATATGATGACCTACTGTATACATTTTATTATCTTGCTGAAAGTAGTTCTATATCTATCAGTTAAAGTGTTCAATGGGCTTTAAGGGCCCATGGTAAGCATCCTGCTTTAATTATCTTTGTGTTACTGTAATTTTTATTACTGGCACCTCCTGGCCAGGCCATCCCCTATTTGACCTCCCAGTCCCCTGTCAAGAGACCACATATTATCCGTCTGGCTAGTTATTATATAGACTGCTCTAGTGGGAGACTTGAGTCATTCTCACGCATCTCTCAAGTTGTTCAGGCGGTGGTTAGACTGTTTGTCTCGTTACTTTTATCACAGTTTAGCTGAACATAGTTTCCAGTTCCTCTGCAGAAATGTCTAGTCCACTGACCATCGATCTGAGACAAGTCCAATGATCCTGGAGGATATTTTGGGGACACCCTAGTTCAAGTTTCAAGTTTCCCAAGTTCCCTAGTTCCAAGCTCCCAAGTTCCAAGTTCCAGCTCGGTAGTTCCAAGCTCCAGTTCTCCCAAGCTCCCCCTTCAAAGTTTCAAGCTCCAGTTCCGCCAAGCCCCACCTCCAAAGTTCAAAAGCTACAGTTCAAAAGCTTCCAGACCCAAAGCTCCCAGATATGGTTGTTTAAGAGGCATAACACATATGCCATTGTCAATCTTATAATGTTACTTATTATAATGTTGCTGTCTAGTCTGTTCAACACGTGTTTTGAATTGTTGTGGAGCTCACTGATTATAGATTACAGATTAAAATAAGCCGCATCTAACACCTACTGGAACCATTTTTGGGGGGGATTAGAAGTTTGTGAAAACATACTTCAGGATAGCACAGATCGCCCATGGAAAATAACTTTAAATGGAAGAAAGTCCTGTCCATCCTCTGTAAAGGAACCTAGATTACACACTTCCGACTTATAATTTTACAATCGATCTGTTTCTTTTGTTGTGAAACTTCGCTGGGATAGCTATGAGGTCACAGAGAGTGACCATCTTTCTCAAATTCAAATGCCCATCTTATCAGATTTTTGGAGGTCGGAAGATCGTGAATACGCGTCAGGATAGCTGTGGGATCAGGGAAAGTAAGTAAGGAGTAGAGAGGAAACATTACCATGCCTTTATGCAGAAATAATTGGATGATTTGCTAAATATTCATTAAGGTGCAGAAATAGTTATTATTGTCTCGCATGCTATTTAGCAGATCTGCTACTTCGCAAATAATTTCTAAAATCAGTGATATTTAGAAAGGGGTGTGCTACTTTGAAGATAATTTTTAGGATGGCTGCTAGTTAGCACTTTGACTTGCCTGTTCCCAAAAAAATATATTGTATAACTAGCACAGAGGCTAAATATTGAATATTTTTTTCTAAATTGCAACCAGAAGAAATATTCAATATTTATGATAAATCGCAAACGCAAATTGTCGGACTGCCCCTCCCGAAAGAAAATATATTGTATAATTAGCACAAATGCTAAATATTGAATATTTCTTCTAAATCGCAGCACCAAATTGTACGAATGCCTCTTCTTAAAGAAAATATATTGTATAATTAGCACAAATGCTACATATTTTCAAACTTGCATGGGCTGGTGAATAAGGATGTTTAAGGCAGTCCCAAGTAAACCTTCTTTGCTGGTCTGTGCAACTCCTCGACACGATGTTACATATATTTTAATGCGAATCTCTTCTAATTAGATTAGATTATAAAAGTGCTAAATATTGAATATATTGTGTTTTCCCCGAAAAGGCTCTTGTGGATATTTAACTGCGAATCTCTTCTATTTAGTAAAAGTGCTAAATATTGAATATATTGTCTTTTTCCAGACGCCAGCTACATATGTAAGTGCGAATCTTTTCTAATTATATGATATTATAAAGGTGCTAAATATTGAATATATTGTCTTTCGCGGACGCCAGATAGATATTTAACTGCGAATCTCTTCTAATTAGATGATATTATCAAAATGCTAAATATTCAATATATTGTCTGTTCTCAGACGCCAGCTACATATTTAAATGCGAATCTATTCTAATTAGATAATATCATAAAGGTGCTAAATATTGAATATATTGTCCTTTCTTCGACACGATGTTACAGATATTTTAATGCGAATCTCTTCTAATTAGATTACATTATAAAAGTGCTAAGTAAATATTGTGTTTTCCCCGAAAAGGCTCTTGTGGATATTTAACTGCGAATCTCTTCTAATTAGTATAGATTATAAAAGTGCTAAATATTGAATATATTGTGTTTTCCCCGAAAAGGCTCTTGTGGATATTTAACTGCGAATCTCTTCTATTTAGTATAGATTATAAAAGTGCTAAATGTTGAATATATTGTCTTTTTCCAGACGCCAGCTACATATGTAAGTGCGAATCTTTTCTAATTATATGATATTATAAAGGTGCTAAATATTGAATATATTGTCTTTCGCGGACGCCAGATAGATATTTAACTGCGAATCTCTTCTAATTAGAGTAGATTATAAAAGTGCTAAATATTGAATATATTGTCTTTTCTCCGAAAAGGCTCTTGTGGATATTTAACTGCGAACCTCTTCTATTTAGTGTAGATTATAAAAGTGCTAAATATTGAATATATTGTCTGTTCAAAGACGCCATGCAGCTACATATTTAAGTGCGATTTTTTTCTAATTAGGTAATATTATAAAAGTGCTAAATATTGAATATATTGTCTTTCTCGGACGCCAGCTAGATATTTAACTGCGAATCTCTTCTAATTAGATGATATTATCAAAGTGCTAAATATTCAATATATTGTCTGTTCTCAGACGCCAGCTACATAATTAAATGCGAATCTATTCTAATTAGATAATATCATAAAGGTGCTAAATATTGAATATATTGTCCTTTCTCCGACACGGTGTTTCAGATATTTTAATGCGAATCTCTTCTAATTAGAGTAGATTATAGAAGTGCTAAATATTGAATATATTGTCTTTTCACCGAAAAGGCTCTTATAGATATTTAACTGCGAATCTCTTGTATTTAGTATAGATTATAAAAGTGCTAAATATTGAATATATTGTCTTTTCCCAGACGCCAACTACAAATTTAAGTGCGAATCTTTTCTAATTAGATGATATTATAAAAGTGCTAAATATTGAATATATTGTCTTTCTCGAACGCCAGCTAGATATTTAACTGCGAATCTCTTCTAATTAGATGATATTATCAAAGTGCTAAATATTCAATATATTGTCTGTTCTCAGACGCCAGCTACATAATTAAATGCGAATCTATTCTAATTAGATAATATCATAAAGGTGCTAAATATTGAATATATTGTTCTTTCTTCGACACGATGTTACAGATATTTTAATGCGAATCTCTTCTAATTAGATTAGATTATAAAAGTGCTAAGTATTGAATATATTGTGTTTTCTCCGAAAAGGCTCTTGTGGATATTTAACTGCGAATCTCTTCTATTTAGTATAGATTATAAAAGTGCTAAATATTGAATATATTGTCTTTTTTCAGACGCCAGCTACATATGTAGGTGCGAATCTTTTCTAATTATATGATATTATAAAGGTGCTAAATATTGAATATATTGTCTTTCGCGGACGCCAGATAGATATTTAACTGCGAATCTCTTCTAATTAGATGATATTATCAAAGTGCTAAATATTCAATATATTGTCTATTCTCCGACACGGTGTTACAGATATATTAATGCGAATCTCTTCTAATTAGATTAGATTATAAAGTGTTAAATATTGAATATATTGTCTTTTCTCCGAAAAGTCTCATGTGGAATTTAACTGCGAATCTCTTCTATTTAATATAGATTATAAAAGTGCTAAATATTGAATGTATTGTCTTTTCCCAGAAGCCAGCTACATATTCAAGAGCGAATCTTTTCTAATTAGATGATATTATAAAGGTGCTAAATATTGAATATATTGTCTTTCACGGACGACAGCTAGATATTTAACAGCGAATCTCTTCTATTTAGATGATATTATAAAGGTGCTAAATATTGAATATATTGTCCTTTCTCCTGCAAAGTGTTAGATATTTTAATGCGAATATATTCTAATTAGACTAGATTGTAAAAGTGCTAAATATTGAATATAGATGCTATTAAAGTAACCCACTTTTCTGCCTACTGTGGAGTTTAGCAAAAGTATCTGCACAATATTACCAAGTATGGTATTTAGCACCATGTTAAAGCATAGGAAATTTGAAAAGTATCTAAAAAAAGCCAATCCTGCACCTAACTCGTCTTGTTTCCCTTATGATTCGGACTGTCGCATTGACCCCTTGATCACTAGATACCGGTACCCTATATATATCGAATTACCGCGATTCATTTACACATCAGCAGCCAAAATTAGAGGTATGTATGAAAAGACGGCAATTAGTTTCATTTCAAAGATTTCTCAGTTATGTAATTCATAGAATCGTCAGCATTGTTTCGATTTTTTACCCCTCGGTCAAAATTTGGCCGAAGGATAGCGTTGTCGTCATACATGTATACGTCCCTCCGTCAGTCCAACACACCTTTCTCGGTACCCAGATATCTTTAGAACGGCTTACCTTAGGCACACCAAACTTGCAGTAAACACCCTTATGCTCGTGAATCTGAGCCCTATTGAATCTGGACCCGATTGGTTGGAAACTTTGGCGGTCATCTTTAATCTATGCGAAATCATTAATGATCTCTATCTCTGATACCATTCAACTTCTCAATGTACAATTTGGTATACATTATCGATGCATCAAGAGACTTACGATGTCTGACAGATCTGGTTTCTCTGATTGCGTGGAAATCTTGGTGGCCATCTTTAATTTATGCAAAATCTTCAATGATGTATATCTCTGATACAATTTTAAGTGTTCTATACGAAACTTGGTATACAGCATCGATGTATGAAGAGACTTGCATGAATGAATAATCATATCAGTCCCTCTGAGTGGCGAGAAGGATGGACGGCCATCTTTAATTTATGCGACATCATTAATGCTGTTTATCTCTGATACCGTTCAAATGCTCGAAGGAAAACTTGTTATACATCATCGATGCATCAAGAGACTTATGTAATGAATACTGGTTTCTCTGATTCGATGGAACGTTTTTGATAATCAGTATATTTGTCACTTGACAGCTTGGTGTTCCTGACACCTTGGTTCAAATTGAATAAATTATGAATAACTGGCGCCCAGTGCCGAGGGGTTTTCAGATACGCAGCGTATTTCTATTTGTCGACTTTTGAAAATTTGAATTGTTTTATACAGAGCCATGGACGTCCACCTATCGGTGGTCGCAACCGTTGATTATGGCTTTCTGTGAAACCGAGCTGCATCAATAAATTACATAATAGTTTACCGTTTGTGGCTGATGTGATGATTACAAACGCGCCATGTAGTTCTGGCAAGCGTGAAGTTGACGTTCCTCCCCCCATTCTCAACACACACACAATTGGAGCCCTTGTACTATTAGAATTACACACATTGACAATAAACTGATTATATTCCTTGAGCAGATTACCGTGTTTACACACGTTGTGGGGAACCTAGTGAGAATATGTACATAAGATAAGTCAAAGACTGCCAGGTATCTAATTACAAGCGTCTAGTCCGTCATTCATAATCCAGCCGTCGTCCATTAGAGAATATCCGCGTCCATAATCCAAAGACCTATTCCATTTTCCACATAACAGTATTAGCACCAAATTCAAAAAGACAATCATAGTATACATAAACAGGCTTGTTTCCTGCAAGAGAGAAGCGGTCAACAGTTTTCAATGATGCCGGCAAGACATCATGATGTTCCAAAAATATCAAATCCGTATCGCTGATCAGTATTCTTAATCTAAATCCCTGCACATGAAACAAAGTGATAATCCAGAATATAGACACAACATAACTTTGGTTGCGTAATAGTGATGGATATATGACAGTGCAGGTGGGAAATCCCTGAGAGGTAGACTCTGGACAGGAATTATCTCAATCAAATAATGAAATTTGACTCATCAGAATGGACTTGAGATATGGATGTAATAAAATTGCTTACAAACAGGATAAGGCTGATTTCTGATTGAATCCAGGGAAAGGTGCAGTAGTTTGATATCCGTGAATCATCAAAAGGCTTCATTTTCTGAAATTACACTGGAATGAACACAAGGAATGTTGCATATGTATAATGGGTAGAGCAAAGGCTAACAAGAGGAAACATAAGAGATGGATTCCGACTCCAGGTTTGTATGATTTATTTATCCTTTCTGTATACCAGCATTGAGAGCTGAAAAATTTATATTCGAGTCATTTTAAGTTTTCAGGGGCAAATGATCATGTCAACTTTCAATTATCGGCCGGCAGAGGTCTACATACAGAAAGGATATGCGACGTTTGCAAAGAAATGTGTGTGAAGTTTAATAACTTCTTTCATCCATCTTATTTTTCTTCGAGTTTACATTGTGGACTGTCAGCATCAAATATTGCCAATTGTATATGATAGATCAAAATGTTCTGCTTGGCTCAATTTCTATGCACACTTACCGCCGAATGATAATCACCGGTACAAAAAAAAAAGACCGACCGATGCTAAAAATTTACCGAAACATATACAAATATTGTACAGAAATATTATTAGGAGAAATGCCCTGTATTACGAGAGGTTTAGTACTAGATGTTGAATAGTACCGGTAGCGATCTCCCTAAAACCATGGAGCTTGTCATTTATTACCCCTCAAGCCTTTTTATCTGGGAGTAGTTGGGTCTGAGAGCTTTTGAACTGTAGCTTTTGGACTTTGGAGGTGGGGCTTGGGGGAACTGGAGCTTGAAACTTCGGAAGGGGAGCATGGGGGAGCTGGAGCTTGGAACTACGGAGCTGGAACTTGGAACTTGGGAGCTTGGAACTAGGGAACTTGGGAAACTTGAAACTTGAACTAGGGTGTCCCTATAAACAAGAGAAAAGGAAAGGAAAACAAAGCATGGATTGAATGTAATGGATTGCCAGACGAGCATAAGTGAAATTATGGAATCCTTTCTAATGCAAACTAAAACGACACAAGATGTGCTAGCAATATAATGTTAGCATGATGGTAAACAGGAGGATATACGAGTAGAAAATAGGGCAATTAGGAATGCTGATGAATGAGCATAGCGGCAACCACAGGTACGACTCAACAAGCACGATAGTAAACAGGAGGATATACGAGTAGAAAATAGGGCAATTAGGAATGCTGATGAATGAGCATAGCGGCAACCACAGGGGGACACCCTAGTTCAAGTTTCAAGTTTCCCAAGTTCCCTAGTTCCAAGTTCCCAAGTTCCAAGTTCCAGCTCTGTAGTTCCAAGCTTCAGTTCCCCCAAGCTCCCACTCCGAAGTTTCAAGCTCCAGTTCCCCCAAGCCCCATCTCCAAAGTTCAAAAGCTACAGTTCAAAAGCTCCCAGATATGATACACATCTGGTTGTTTAAGAGGCATAACACATATACCATTGTTAATCAGCCCTTATTATAATGTTACTTATTATAATGTTACTGTCTAGCCTGTTCAACACATGTTTTGAATTCTTGTGGAGCTCACTGATTATAGATTACAGATTAAAGTAAGCCGCATCTAACACCTACTGGAACCAATATTTTGGGGGATTAGAAGTTTGTGAAACATCCTTCAGGATAGCACAGATCGCCAATAACTTTAAATGGAAGAAAGTCCTATCCATCCTCTGTAGAGGAACTTAGATTACACACTTATAATTTTACAATCGCTCTGTTTCTTTTGTTGTGAAACTTCGCTGGGATAGCTATGAGGTCACAGAAAGTGACCATCTTTCTCAAATTCAAATGCCCATCTTATCATATTTTTGGAGGTCGGAAGACCGTGAATACGTGTCAGGATAGCTGTAGGATCAGAGAAAGTAAGTAAGGAGTAGAGGGGGTACATTCCATGCCTTTATGCAGAAATAATTGGATGATTTGCTAAATATTCTGTTGAAACATAACTTTTTGAGCTATGTGTGTACTAACAAATGTAGTATCGTGGTATGATTTGACTGAGGCTATTCGGTCAACACATCGGTAATAAGCCGATGATACGCGACTGAACTTTCTTTTACAAACATGACAAATGCGACCGGTCATCAGATTTCTTGTATTCATCATATACCCGTCTTGCTCCCCTTATGATTCGGACTGTCGCATTGACCCTCTTGATCACTAGATAACGGTACCCCATATATCGAATTACCGCAATTCACTCACACATCAACCAAAATTAGAGGTATCTATGAATGGATGGCAATTAGTTTCATTTCAAAGATTTCTGAGTTATGTAATTCATATAATCGTCAGCATTGTTTCAATTTTTTACCCCTCGGCCAAAATTTGGCCGAAGGATAGTGTTGTCGTCATATCCGTCCGTCCGTCCATCACACCTTTCTCGTTATGAATACTGGTTTCTCTGATTGGATGGAAACCTTGCGGGCCATTTCTAATTGCAACATTTTTGATAATCTGTATATTTGTCACTTGACAGCTTGGTGTTCCTGACACCTTGGTTCAAATTGAATAAATTATGAATGGCTGGCGCCCAGAGCCGAGGGGTTTTCAGATGCGCAGTTTCGTATTTCTATTTGTGGACTTTTGAAAATTTGAATTGTTTTGTACAGAGCCATGGACGTCCACCCATCGGTGGTTGCAACCGATTGGATGATTATGGCTTTCTGTGAAACCGAGCTGCATCAATCAAATTACATAATAGTTTACCGTTTGTGGCTGATGTGATGATTACAAACACGCCCCTCCATTCCCAACACACACAATTGAAGCCCCTGTACTATTAGAATTACACACATTGACAATAAACTGATTATATTCCTTGAGCAGATTACCGTGTTTACACAGGTTGTGGGGGACCTAGTGAGAATATGTACATAAGATAAGTCAAAGGCTGCCAGGTATCTAAATGACTGCACATGAAACAAAGTGATAATCCAGAATATAGACACAACATAACTTTGGTTGCGTAATAGTGATGGATATATGACAGTGCAGGTGGGGAATCCCTGAGAAGTAGACTCTGGACAGGAATTATCTAAATCAAATAATGGAATTTGCCTCATCAGAATGTACTTGAGATATGGATGTAATAAAATTGCTTACAAACAGGATAAGGCTGATTCCTGATTGGATCCAGAGAAAGGTACAGTAGTTTGATATCCGTGAATCATCAAAAGGCTTCATTTTCTGAAATTACACAGGAACTGAACACAAGGGATGTTGCAGATGTATAAAGGGTGTAACAAAGGCTAACAAGAGGCAACATAAGAGATTGATTCCGACTCCAGATTTGTATGATTTATTTATCATTTCTGTATACCAGCATTGAGAACTGAACCATTTATATTTGAGTCATTTTAAGTTTTCAGGGGCAAATGATCATGCCAACTTTCAATTATTGGCCGGCAGGGGTCTACATACAGAAAGGATATGCGACGTTTACAAAGAAATGTGTGTGAAGTTTAATAACTTTTTTAATCCATCTTATTTTTATTTTTCTTCGAGTTTACATTGTGCACTGTCAGCATCAAATATTGCCAATTTTATATGATAGATCAAAATATTCTGCTTGGCTCAATTTCTATGCACAATTACCGCCGAACGGTAATGACTGAAAAAAAAGAAGACCGACCGATGCTAAAAATGCACCGAAACATATACAAGTATTGTAAAGAAATATTATTAGGCGACATGCCCTGTATTACAAGAGGTTTAGTACTAGATGTTGAACAGTATCGGTAGAGATCTTTCTGAAACCATGGAGCTTGTCATTTATTGCCCCTCAAGCCTTCTTTATCTGGGAGTAGTTCGGTCTGGGAGCTTTTGAACTGTAGCTTTTGAACTTTGGAGGTGGGGCTTGGGGGAACTGGAGCTTGAAACTTCAGAGGGGGAGCTTTGGGGAACTGGAGCTTGGAACTACAGAGCTGAAACTTGGAACTTGGGAACTTGGAACTAGGGAACTTGGGAAATCCATATAGGCATCGATCGCCATCTCCTCCTCTAATTCTCTGTGCCAGCAGTAGGCGGGTCCCCTTGTTCATCCTTCCTCACGGTTTCTTCTCACTTTCTGTTTTGTTTTCGTGTTATGTTCCTACATATTTGTTTTGGTGGTTTTTGGTGGGTTTATTTGCAGGCTGTGACCATTTTATTATACGGAATATATGTTATAGATAATACACAGTACTTCTATGGATTTCTACACTTATTTCTACAGAGTTCTATGGATCTATAGATATACTCGTGTATTTCATGTACATGTATTTCTTGTCTAAATTACGTCACACACAGTTTCGTTATCGTATTCTCTTGATGTTACCACGGGTCAACCTAACTTTCAGTTAACCCCAAATAATAAACCATACACATATATTTATATTTTTATCTATATCTTGTGTGTTTGTCTTTCATGGGAAATTAGTTATACCATTTTGGCTTTAGTCAAAATGGATAATTGATAACATGCAAGAAACCAGTACTTATCCAGTTAATGTTGTTCTACTGGTCCACATTATTTGTTTGTTGTTTAACTTTAAATCTTTGCAAGTATATGATAACCTACTGTATACATTTTATTATCTTGCTGAAAGTAGTTCTATATCTATCAGTTTTAGTGTTCAATGGGCTTTAAGGGCCCATGGTAAACATCCTGCTTTAATTATCTTTGTCTTACTGTAATCTTTATTACTGGCACTTCCTGGCCAGGCCATCCCCTATTTGACCTCCCAGTCCCCTGTCAAGAGACCATATGTTATCCATCTGGGTAGTTATTATATACACTGCTCTAGTGGGAGACTTGAGTCATTCTCACTGCATCTCTCAAGTTGTACAGACGGTGGCTAGACTGTTTGTCTCGTTACTTTTTTCACCCTCCCACCCTCCATTTTTGTTCTGGCTCTCAGCCTATATAGGGTGGGTTTATTTGCAGGCTGTGACCATTTTATTATACGGAATGTTATATTATATGTTATAGATAATACACAGTACTTCTATGGATATCTACACTTATTTCTACAGAGTTATATGGATCTATAGATATACTCGTGTATTTCATGTACATGTATTTCTTGTATTTCTTGTCTAAATTTCGTTATCGTATTCTCTTGATGTTACCACTGGTCAACCTAGCCTTCACTTAACCCCAAATAATAAACCATACACATATATTTATATTTTTATCTATGTCTTGTGTGTTTGTCTTTCATGGGAAATTAATTATTCACCGGTGAACCGACATTAAACATGTTCACTCTATGGAAACATAAAATGTAATACGTTGTATTTCACACTATCGTTCCGTTGTTAATTTATATTGATAGATCTTTATTTATGCGATGTATTACCAGTTGTATGGTTGTTGTCGAAGAGCCTTCATCATGACGCGAAATGTCGTTGGAAAGAATACAATAAATACCACGGCAACCCTATAAACTTCGTCACCGCGGTAACGCATTATACTTTTATGACGTCATCAACATGACAACGCAAACGTCACTTCCGCTGCGTCACTTCCGCTACATATCCTATGCACCGATATCGATTCATCCACACCACGGCAAAATTGTATACTACAATATCGATTCATCCATACGCCGACAAAATACCGGAGCTGCTCCGGCAACTACCCCTGTTCTACTCTCGTATGACGCGGGTAATTGGGTCACAGCGCCATCTACACATAGGCCTGTATACATACTGTTTTGTAGGTTAATCATTTCGAGCTTTCTAGAACCTGTTGTGGAACCCCAGATCATACGTCAATGCTGTACCGGTGGAAGTTTCTTGATTTGATAGAATAATCTCGAATGCCCGATAGAGTATAAATAGCTCGACGTTCAGTGATCAGGAGTGATTCTAACTGGCTTCTATGTGAGAGCATTAGATTGTGCTACTAGATATTACCTTTGCCTGAGATTACTGACTGTTCGTTTACTCTTGTGTTTTGACCGCTGTGTTATCTACATGATTGAACTGTCGGAGATTGGACCCTTTGCTGGAACAGTAACCGGCTGAGCGGTGTGGACTATCAAAATACAGGAACGCGATTTCTGTGCGTCGGCACGGACGCTATAGAGATTTGCACGTTAGTACGGACTGTGAGAGATACACCGGTATAGCATTGAACAGTAAAACTATATTTCTCATTTATTTGGTGTATGGACCTCACTTAATTTGTATATGATTTTAGTATTATAAATAAATATTTGATTGTTAATCCTTGACACCACAAAAATTTTCTGTTGCGTTTTTCTATTATCGTTTATGACGTAACACAGCTGTCACAGTTGTGTTAATCAGACAACTCACAGCTGTGTTAATTAGACAGCTTTCATACTTGCGTTAATTACACAGCTTTTACATTTGTTTTAGTTGAAAATCTCCACGACTGAGTTAATTAGACAGCTATCACACCTGTGTTAATTAGACATCTCACACCTGTGTTAATTAGACATCTCACACCTGTGTTAATTAGACATCTCACACCTGTGTTAATTAGACATCTCACACCTGTGTTAATTAGACATCTCACACCTGTGTTAATTAGATATCTCACACCTGTAGTAATTAGACATCTCACACCTGTGTTAATTAGACATCTCACACCTGTGTTAATTAGACATCTCGCACCTGTGTTAATTAGATAGTCCTCACACCTGTGTTAATTAGACATCTCACACCTGTGTTAATTAGATAGTCCTCACAGTAGTATACAGCGCGCAAGATAAGTCAGTTTCCCCCCGGATGTAGAGGTCATAGAGGTCAATTTGTGTGTTTTGACGTCACAATTGAGGGGGTGCGCATGCGTGATGAGGGGGCGTGGCCTGTGTGGTGGGAGGTGGGACAAGATGGCGGCCTGTTTTAGTGTGTTGTGTGGGAGGTGGGACAAGATGGCGGATGGTTTTTTGTGTCGTGTGGGAGGTGGGACAAGATGGCGGCCTGTTTTAGTGTGTTGTGTGGGAGGTGGGACAAGATGGCGGCCTGTTTTAGTGTGTTGTGTGGGAGGTGGGACAAGATGGCGGCCTGTTTTAGTGTGTTGTGTGGGAGGTGGGACAAGATGGCGGCCTGTTTTAGTGTTGTGTGGGAGGTGGGACAAGATGGCGGATGGTTTTAGTGTGTTGTGTGGGAGGTGGGACAAGATGGCGGCCAGTTTTTGTGTCGTGATCTCTATCCAGACAGCTGAGGTGACATATTGATTGCTGAATGTGACGCTAAACCTAATAATTCTCTCTCTCTCTCACCAAAGGTCAATGAGTGCATAGTTCCGGCAGAAAAAAAAAAAAAAAAAAAGTTCCGGCAAAAAAAAAAAAAAAAAATGTATTCATGCGCGGTGATGCGGTTTGGCCGTGGTTTTGGCGGTGATTCGGTCTCGGGAAAAAGCTTCCGAATGGTCCGATTGGGTCGAGTGAGGTATCAAAGTGAAGCTTATGTGAAGGGGCATCTAATGGGCTGGGTGTGGGGTTGAACTATCGGCCTTCTGCGCATGCGCGGTGGCCGAAGGGTATGAAAATAGCCGTGTTGGAGCTAGGGAAGCCCCTAAGGGTCCGATGGGGTCGAGTGAGGTATCAAAGTGAAGCTTATGTGAAGGGGCATCTAATGGGCTGGGTGTTGGGTTGAACTATCGGCATTCTGCGCATGCGCGGTGGCCGAAGGGTATGGAAATAGACGTTTTGGAGCTAGGGGAGCCCCTAATGGACCAATGGGGTCGAGTGAGGTATCGATGTGAAGCATTCGTGAAGGGGCATCTGATGGGCTGGGTGTGGCGTTGAACTATCGGCATTCTGCGCATGCGCGGTGGCCGAAGGGTATGGAAATAGACGTTTTGGAGCTAGGGGAGCCCCTAATGGACCAATGGGGTCGAGTGAGGTATCGATGTGAAGCATTCGTGAAGGGGCATCTGATGGGCTGGGTGTGGGGTTGAACTATCGGCATTCTGCGCATGCGATGTAGCGAAAGTGGACATTTTCGGGCAGTACATAAAGTATTTTGACCCGGTGCATTATGGCCATATCCAAGATGGCGGCACGTATGTTCAAGATGGCGGCACATCCGGTGTCGAAAACTGGCCATTCCGTCGGGATGTGGTCACCTAGTGTCGAAAACTGGTCCTTGTATGGGTCCTGCTAGACGTTTTGACGCCATGATATAGACCGGAGAGAGAGAGAAAACAACAACAACAAGGATGACACATGAGGGAACAACAACAACAACAAGTTTTTTTTCATATAGTTTATTTTTCCCCTCCATCATAACATACCCACGCTGGGGGAGCCGCGTTGGGTATGTTTACAATTCAAGAAAGACTCTTGTCCAATCAGAGACCGCCATTTGCATCTGTCCTATTCATTCCTGTCCGTTAGATGTATTCTTGTCCAATCAGAAGTCGCCATTTCAGAGAGTTCCTTCTTCGGTCATGTTCATTCTGAACCGTTTATTCTAATCATCGTCGGCCAGGCCTGGATATTCTTCGGGCAGCATGTCCTGAAACAGTTGTTTGCGCATTTTGATCGCATTTTCCAGGGCCTCGGTGGGTGGTAAACCCATATCCTCTTCCAAGTGACGCTTGGTCTTCATGATGGACCTGTGCGTGGGGTCCCCTTTCATTTCAAGCGGTAGTAAGGTATACTGTTCATAGATCGCCATGGCTGTTTTCCTGATGCGGGGGCGCATTTGGGTGTACGTCTGTTGTAAATTATCCTCTCCGGCGTCCTCGATCGCTTCAGCGTGAGTATTGATAGCTGCTGTCACAATACGATCCCAGAAGGTAGGTTCTGCCTCACTTTCCTGGGATGAAGGCTGATTCTCTGAGGTCAAGCTCTCCATATCAGTAGATAGACTGTCAGCCATCTTGGATTCGGTATCAGTCGATGCACTCTCATCAATCTCTGTATCAGTATCTGCCTCAACGGGCTCCTCGGCGTCTTCAGTCCCATGTATATTTTTCTGGTGTCGCATCATATCGTAATGTCTGGTGAACGTGCGTTCACACTCAGAACAAGTATAAGCCATGTTGACGGTTGAACGTCGACTGTGCGTGTTTTGGGAATACGCTCGCTTTTATAGACAGTAACGCCCATCAACGCTTAGCTCAACGCTTCAACGCCCTGGTGAATTAGCTCAGAAGCTCTGATTTCATGGAATTGACACCAATTCATCGAAATGCAGTGACGCCCGTCAACGCCCGTCGTTACGCCTTAACGCTCGTCTCAACGCTTTAACACACTTTCTTAATGCTTTAACGTTGTTTAATGATGCGTTCGAACAAATGTTTCTTTTGTGCTATTGCTCTGACATACGCCGCTTTCCAGTTCACGCCCGAGGTTTTCAACATCGACGCTGTTCTTTCAATTTCCATATGGACTGGGTCCTTATCCAACAATTTCATATGGGTCAGTAAGTCGACATACTGCTGACGTAAAGCCCGTCGTAGTCTGGGTGCCAATCTGTTATGGGCTAAAATTGCAGCTTCCTCTTTCGAATACCCTTTGCGTTGAAACTTGTTTCCTGTGGCCTCCAACATCCCGCCCATCTCGGCGTCCATACTTTCTTTGAACAAATCCTTCCATAGCCTCGAGTTCACATTATGTTCTTCAACCTCGGGTTGGGCCTTCACGGTTGGGTGATATTCCAGGACTGATGGTATGAAGCGGGCCCGCTGTATGGGGGTGGGCTTCTGCTGCTGCTCTGCCAGGAGTGCACTCGGCGGATGGTGTAGGGGTATAGGCCGTTGTGGTGATTCCTCGCCGGGTAACAGGTGGGTCGTCAGCCGACGATCTTCGGGGGTATGGGCTTTTAAATCTACGAACAGGTAGCCGTACGGACGAATTGTCGCTTCTTGAAACGCCCACATAAAATGGTCAATGTTCTGAGGATAAATTCGACTACCAAACACACGGATTTGTGCTCTATCAATGGGATTGGAGAACAACACAAAGTATTGGCAGTTCAAGGCAATATCTCTGGACGCCTTCCCTTGAGGAAAGAGATTCTGAGTCAAATAGATGACGGACAGATTTCGATGATGGGACCCTTTGGTGAATAGGTCGGCGATTTTCGAATTGTCCTTGGCCGCACTCATCAGATCATCGAGCACTACCACGTTGGTCTGCTCGGAATCGAAGTAATAGGGTTCGTCTATGTCGTGAGGAATTCCTGGAACAAAGCTCACATTCTGTAGTCGTGCAGTTTCGTAGGCGGGCTGCCATTGGCTATAACACCAAACAACACGTGTCGGAGCTGGGGTTGCCACACCTTCCTCTAAGAACTTCATCACCCAGGACGTCTTTCCACACCCCGTAGGGCCGCTCACCGTCATCGTATAAGGGTGCTCTAATACTGTCGTGTGTGACGTAGGTGTTGATCGTTCCTCGCGCGTACTTTGAATTTGCACGTTATCGGGACTCCGTTCCTTGAGATGGCTTCGCTGTATATGTCTACGTAGATTAAATGGCGTGGAAAATGACTTCGAACACAAGTGACATGCGTAAACCATGGCTCTCATCTCCACGGACACCAGGCGTATAATGAAGCTTTCACAGATGCATGTGTGTGTTTATATGCAAGAGCTCCGAGCTCGCCGAGCTCTTGGAGCTCCGGAGCTCATGGAACTCGGAGCTCCGGAGCTCCGACGCCACCACCGGGCGTTGACGGGCGTTGCTACAAGAGAACTCGGAGCTCCGGAGCTCCGGAGGTCACTTCCGCTTCCGTTCACGTGACCGGAACTGACCTTTGACTCCGGCGCGCGCGGTGTAAAGGTTTCCAAGGTTGACAGAGTGTCTGATGAAACGGCCAGACCGCTTCCCTTTTATAGCACGCTAGCTGATATCATGTTCGGACACTTCCGTGTCTCTTCGGATGTAAAAGTCCCGGATGTAAAAGTGCCCGAATGTTTACGAATGTTCCACCATTCCGGACTTCTATCAGGTCCATGTCCAGAAGCTCTCATACGCCGCCATTTTGGAGCCGCCATGTTGGATCCGTCATTTTGGAACCGCCATCTTGGATATGTCCCATAATGCAGTGGGTCAAAATACTCGCTTCTGATTGGACGAGAGCTCTGTGAAGGATTTTAAATACTCGCTTCTGTTTGGTGTACGTCGCTAAAGGTCACCG
>JAVTVY010047583.1:0-22835 GCA_036873755.1 Hanleya hanleyi | reverse complement strand
TCCAAATTTAATTCACCCTCACCCACTGCCACATGCACCTCACCCACTGCCACACAATAACATATTATTGTTCAATATTGTTAATTCATTGACTCGTTTGTATTTCATGTGCTCATACGTGAAATAAAATATCAGTATCAGTAATTCGAAAACGGCCGATTTTTCCCCCGTCGTGATTTTTTCCATCCTAATAAAACGAAAACGGGAGCATTTTCAATATACCGGTGAAACAATAAATTCGAACACTCCCATTTTCGTCATGGAGTTCTCGTCGTGGAGTTCATGCCGCTGAAAGTAAAGTGAATATGTTACTAAGAATAATTTGTTACTCAGAATAATTTCTGTACAACTAAATCGCGACTAACGATATGCGTTGACACAGAAATAAAATACAAAAGTTCAGTTTTTGTTGTTGCGAATTCTCCATATCATAGAACTATGATCACAAGTCACTAACCGGGTTCTCATTAGCAGGAGGTTGGAGGCGAAAATGCCCGTCAGCTGGCCATTTTGAGGCACCTACTTGATCAATAGAAAATAATTTAACGGCAATTTGAATGATATATTCGATGTCTCATTTTCTTTAATAAACAGATGATATGGAAGGACAAAGATATAAATGTTTCCCTCTGCTTGTCCCTGTCAGGGCTTCGGCATAATAATTAGTTTGTGCGCAACTCCTATGTCGAGGCAGCCATTATATCATTTCTTCAGATTTGCATGATGTGTCTCATACATTTTGACTGCAGCAAGGGAGCAGTTGAGTATTTCATTTGTGCCATGGGGAGATGTCAACAGACATTCATGCTGGTGTATTATTCACTCACCAATCCAGAACGATGTAATAAACGATGTAATAAAATGACAGATGTCAGTGTTTCCAACAACATGATAATCCAGTTTATAATCAACGAGGAATCAACTTTATGGAGTGGACGAACATAAAATATGCACCCTGATCTCATCGTTGGGTCAGTCACATTGACATCTCACGAGTGACGTTGTAGACAAGTCAACGTACTATACAACCCGATCATTGGCTTGTACATGTGAAACTTAGACGTTTAGTTTTTATGTATTTTCAATCCTTGACATAGCTGGACATTTAACTTTTTAGTTCGTGTTTGATGGATAATGAACCAAACGTCGGCATCACAGTACAGATTTAGCCGGAAAATATGCAGGGCTTCGTGTTTAGAATTAGTGCGTGAGCTAAAAATAGCTCATGTCAAAATATTTAGGAGAGGGTATTTAAAAGTCAGGTGAGTGATTGCAATATAATACAATATAAAATGTGACAGTTTACGTGAGCTAAAATCACTCTCGTGACATGAATTTACGCGAGTGTTTGCGTGCAGGTGAGCTATCACTCGCGTTAAACACGAAGCCCTGATATGGTCGACTGACTGCAGGCACGTGTCGCAATACTGTCGGGCTATCATCCCTATTGCGGTAATGGAAACTTCCACTGACCCGGTGTTGTAATCCCACAAGACTTCCCGACGAATCGAATTGGAAGAGTTCACTTTCAAAATAGGGAAGTAAGGCACAAAAGTTTTCAACACGCATATCGCTTTTCAACAACAACAACGTGAGGGCAGATTTTTCTTTCATTTCGTAGACTATATTTTCTTTGTATTTCATTCTTGAAACTTGCAACTCTGGTGGACATATTCACGACCTACGCAATTTAATGATAATAACAACTACACAGGGACTGCTTGAAGTTGAAGAAAAAACCATTTACGGCGACAGATGGCTGATAAAAACTTTTGGGTCGGTAGCTTTTCGATGGGGCGGGCGGGTTACGCCCAACTGACATATTTTTAAGGATGGCCCAGAGTCTTTTGAATGAACTATGATAGAGATATCAAACATAATACACGGTAATCAATAGATCACAAGATCACGGTGAAGCGGTCCGCCATTTTGGATCTTCCGTGAAAATCAGCGTAACATATAATTCGAACACAAGCGTTTTTCTTGAATCAGCGCGACAAATAATTCAAAAGTAGTCAATTTTTGAAGTTGCGAGTTTCATCACTGCATCGCGAATTATTAGGGAAATTACCGTACTATTTTCTCAAGACGAATTACAGAGAATACACAAAGAAACACTTACGATTGGCATTCAACGAAGACAATGTGTGTTTATTATCGTTTGTATCTCCCTCCGTTCGAAGAAATGAAATGGAAACCAAACAAAAATGGCGATTCGATCGTACAGTGAAAATATGGTTCGTAAGTATTCGGGGTTCTTCCACAGAAATATACGATGTAACTAAAGCTACCTCAGATGAACCAGTCTCGGATGAATATATCCCGTCAACAGACTAAGTCATCCGAGGTAAATTCAGAGCAGCTGACGGAGTTTACATTTGACGTTGTTGTTGCTGCGGACAGATTTACATTTGCTACCGCAACCATGGTGCTCATTTGAGTTTTACCAGATGATTTCCCGACAATCGTGTATTCAAATTTCGAATTTATGAAGCTTGAAAATTCAGTTTCCGGAGCTTGAAAATTTAGTTTCCAACACACAAATTGAGTATAAATATTTTGGTGAAAAATATTGATTTTTTACTCAAAAAAATTGAGTTTTGAACTGAAAAATTAAGTTTTTAAACTCAATCTACGAACCGAAATTCGGTACGTAGAACCGACGTGAATGAATCCCTGGATTCATGGTTTAGGTGCTTGAACAGCTACAATTCAGTCACTTTGAAAATATGTATTCAACAACATTAGAGGTGGTAAATTGGTGAAAGAAGTAAATTCCTAATTCCAACAATATCATGTGACTATATCATGGATGTCCAAATTTGTCCAATGCTCAAAAACAAAAGAGAGAAATACGGTATAGTCCTGAGTATGATTCTGTAATTAAACAGTAATATTCTGCCCGTTATTGAGAACATTGAAAATGACTGAAATTCTGAATTAGCCCTGTAACAATTAGGTAATTTAAAGAAAAGTCTAAAAGATAGGAAGACGTTTGTTTATAGACATATTGTAAAGTGTCCCTACCTCTGCTGACCTCAGGGTAATACTATCATGTGTCTGATACATTGTCCAGGCTGACCCCAAGTTACAGATCTCCAAGTTATCAGTTTATCACTGAATGTTCACCAGCCAGACTCAGTCCATATCCTAAATATATGTACATGTGTAACACAAGCCAAAATTGCCCACAACTGCTCAGGTTACAGGTGAACTATCAAATAACTCCACTTAATCGTTGACTCAATAAGAACCTCATTAAAATTCATGAAGCTGGTTTAATAAAACGTTAGCCCTGTGAAGGACTCCCAATGATCAGCTTTGTTATTAAGCGGAAAGGCCAGACAGTATTCAACTTCAACTCTCCGACCCTCTCAAGAACTTTTGATCGTTATAATGATTCCCTGTCCTCACTGACATAACATATCACCAAGACGACTTCCCCCAGGTATTGAACACACAACAGACACATGAGTAAAACAAAAGAAAAAACAGTGGTTAAACATAAATACACTTACAGACTATTGTGTTTATTCATTGTGAATTTTATATTTAACGTTTCTAATTCCTATAACAGTTATGTTAGGGTGTAAGTTCATATTTCAGGTTTCAGCTGTAATGTCAAGGTGGATATTATTCATGTTGAAATTTATCTGAATCAGCCTACACATATAGCATTGTAATTTGAAGGTGAAATTGTCTTCCCATAATATGATTCACAAATCATTTTTATCAACTGGCCTGGAACACAATCCACAAATGGCAGACTGCAGAGATGTAAATAGAAACATCAATAAAACAGCTTTATTAGAAAACAGCACCGTGGAACCCCTACTGATAGGAAACAGACAGAATGGATTTGCGCACTTGAATAAAGGTATTCTATCATACCGGCTCGATTATACACTTAACTATGTTCTGTCGATACATTGAAGCAACACAGACAGAATTCAATTTGGAGGAAATTAGGTGCTCAAACGAAACGATAATAAATGTTCAGGATTTAATAGCCTGCACCTCTACGAATGGTAATAGCTGTATCAACTGATCAAAGCACCGACTATGCCTAGCAATGAAAGCTTCTTTCAAATAAACTACGGTATTCTCCTTTAGTGTGAACCTGGGATACAATATAACAGAATACTACAAGTACATCCAAGGGGTGAATACAACACCTGATATGATTTACTTGGTGTTGACAAGAACTGGACTGAATATTCAAAAGAAAGGACTCATTCTAACTATAGATAATACCTGTATATACAAGATTTGAATTAGCCAAAATATGTAATCACATTATGAAAAGAACCCATTTATCAGGGACAACAGATTCGATTTGGAGAGACCAAGCTATAAGTTCTCGTATTCAAACCTGGCACACCTGATGCTGTCCATACAGAGTAACTTTTCTTCCACATGGCCATTCCCACTGGTCATGCTGGTCATCATGGCTACAGGGGATACCCAAGAAAAGATATTGTGGATCCTGGTCATATTTGGTGGTGAAAAATAGGAATCATGGGAATTTCATTCTATGAATTAGCTAAATTTATAAGAAATCTTGGCAAAAAAAAAAAAAAAAATCAAATTATTTATGTGCTGCTCAGCTCTTATACATTTACAGTGACATTTACCCTTACAATCAATCACCCTTTCAAACCAAACTCACTACGGAATAAAGAAGCAGCTTTCTCATCATGAATCTTCATGGAGTACATGCAGTCTCATGAAATAACAGTGCAATTTCTATTTGGAAAATATTCGATTTATTTCTGAAATATATATCATCAAGTCAACAAGGCGCGTACTACAGTTACCAGAGAAGTCAATTCACTTTCAACAGAAACCAGTCAAGATTGTCACTTTCCAACATTAGCGAATACTTCAGCTGTATAAGGCACTGATGGTTAGAATTTCATTGAAAATTCATAGTCAATCCTCTTCTCATGTGGGCATGAACACAGGTGAACATCGAGATAATTATATTGTTAATAAAATAAGATCAATTAATGAAATTGTAACTTTAGTTGATTTTGGAATGTAACTGGAGTTTTATTCAGGGCAATCCCAGAGCATGACTGACTTTCAGAAACTTGTGTCAAGGAACAAGATATCAGCAAGACAATCAAGGTTATCTCCCCTGATGTGATTGTCAATGTTGGCAAAGAGTTATCGCCCCTGATGTGAAAAAAGCAATGTGGGTAAGAGTTGTGAATATCATTGACAATTGTCAGGCCTTTCCATCAAAACTGTACACTGGAAATGAAATCTGCAACTTCTCACAAGGTCATTCATCATACATGTACATGTAGGCAAATGAACCCAAAGTGA
This sequence comes from Hanleya hanleyi, assembly GCA_036873755.1. Taxonomy (NCBI): domain Eukaryota; kingdom Metazoa; phylum Mollusca; class Polyplacophora; order Lepidopleurida; family Hanleyidae; genus Hanleya; species Hanleya hanleyi. The sequence goes on along the minus strand of JAVTVY010047583.1, from coordinate 17,504 downwards.
GTTATATGTAAATGTGCTTTCAAAGGTTACTTAGTCATAACAAAACCGCTGATTCAAAACCTTTCTCTACTGAACGTATAGTATGTGACCCTTTTTTCATTGAAACCAAACAAATTATGCAGACTTTGATGAAGTATGTTTGTTATTTCTATAATTGAATTAAACTGTGAAAGTACTTTCTGTGGTAATTTATATCTTTGGTGGCTTAGACACTGAATAATCATATCTATAACTATTAATGATTCCTTTTCCATGTTAAAAATGGGAAGAACAGCTGCTATGTTCTCCATGTGGTACAATATGATGAAGATATTAGTAGACCTATTATTACACTTCACCATTTGCAGGATTGGAAATAAGGGAATATAATTTGATCAGCAAATTACTTTGTCCATGTTTCGCTGTGGCATTTTGATTGGTAAGTGTCCAAGGTTGAATCATGGCAAGCAGTTTTGTATGCATGGCTGACTCAGCCAATCAGGATCGTAAAAAGAGGATGTGGGATCAGCAGGTCACAACTAAACAAGACATTATTGTACCGTGTGTTCTTGTGTAAAATTTAGCATAAAACTACTGGATGTATTTCCCATCTCTCTCCAGACTGATGCTCCCAGTGTCGACCGAAATCAGACATGTCAGAGCGTGTTACATCAACTTTTAGCATCATCTCAAGCCATGGTTTGTCTATCAAATCTTAGCCATGACAGATAGCTTGTACACCACAACTAATACCAGCAACTTCAATAACTCTTGACCTCTCCGCGGCGCACATGCTCATATTTGAACGAATTAAGCACCAGGCAATGTATTGTATATTTCATCTTCTTCTGGCTGCTTTGAAGTCTGATGTTCGTATTCGTGAACGTTTTGACTGAGATGCCCCCATGTTGTTTCCTCTCAGACTTCAAAGAGTTTGTCCTCCAGCTCTTTCTCCGCATAAACTGGGCCTTCATCTAAACAGACTACATGTACCAAGGTTGTGTATTGTTCCAAAATGCTGTCTGTTCAGTGGTTGATATTTTAAATGGACAGTTTGAGTAATAACTGTAAAGCCCTCATCTAACCTGCGTGCCGGCCCTGGTATGGAGTATACAGACCCCCGCGCAATATGGAGGATGACTTTTAGGAAGTTACAAACATGCCGATGGCAAAAAAGTTCAAACTTATTCATTCTTTTGTAAACAGTTTTACACCACAAATCACTGTGTTCAAATATAGGTAGACATGTATCACTAACATCGCCTTCTACATGGGTACATGTCGGTCAAAATTTACCCCTCATCTGTTTTCATCAGGGCTTGCTACTAAAATTATGGTCATGGCAATCTGGATCTACCAACACCAGACCTGTACTGACTCAGACCTCTCAACTTTAAAATTTTCCAAAGAGTGAGATTGAGCGACTATCCCAGCACTTAAGGCGAGGGTCCAGGGGTCGCCTAGGCCCCGGAAGCTCTGGGGTTCTAGATGACTGGAGACGCATTCTGGCCAATTTTAGAGGAATAAAATCATAAATCATCACTTAATTTTTTACTCATTTTTTCATTGTTTCGTTTGTTTTTCGGACTGTTTTGCTGATGGAAGTAAGAATATTAAGTGTATTTTTGGAAGGCCTAAGCTAAAATGATATTTGTCACCAAATATATAACATACATGTAGGCCTTATACATGATGTATATGTAATCAAAAAAATTTAACCACCCACCTGGGATTATTTCATCTCCATCATTAAAATATTGGAAGTTATAGCATTATGCAAGTCCTGACCGCGTGTCAGACAATTTGACAGCCTGGTTCCCGTTATAATTACGTTGTGCGTATTATAGGGCCTGCGAGTGCCCGATATGACAGGAAGCCGATGAAACAGTTTTAGAGCGGGAACGTATCATATGACGACGCAAGACTGACGACGGTGATTCCCATGGGACATTCCTGTGCGCCGTGTGCGTCAGACACTGACAACTTTGAGCAAAAGACTCGTCTTTTGCCGAATTTTCATTGAAGTGGCAAATGCGCGAGATTTATAGGTGGCTGCATGAGAGCGTGAGATTGAAGCCCAATGCGTGAGACTTGATAGGTCTGCTGACTATCAAATTGATTGATAGGACTCTGAAATGTGTTCCATTACAAGGATCATATTTCACGAGATTCTGAGTTTCTTGCCAGAAAAGTTTGAATAATTTTTCCTTGTCAGTGTTCTTTCCTTTTTTTTCTTTGTCTTGGATTGAAGAATTAATACTTTTTCCAATGTTTAGTTATCTGTAACAAAAACAAAAAAAAGAGTTTGTCTGACACGTCCTTTCAGGTAAAAGACAGTTTCCAACCGGTCTCGTAAAAACTGACAGTGTCATATACTGAGGGTTACAATACTTGACAGATGAGTATAGGTTTACCCTATAACCACAAAGGTAGTTCTAACTTACAGCATATACTGGGACTGACTCAGAATGGGGGCTTTACAGGCAAACCAAACAGTTGACAATGTAATAGCATTGAACACTGGTGACCAGAATAAATTAAGCCAGTACCAAGTCAACATGCACTAAGAGCATGAAGAATAGCCCAGAGCCACATCTATTATTCCTGTGTCCACAGTGTTTGAAATCTACTTAGGAAATATGTCCACACAGCCCTGCCCACCTTTCAACCATACAAATGTCTTCTCAACAGAACAGTTTAGTCATGCTTTAAACTTCTATCTTTGGAATGGATACAAGGGCCACTGCTACGAAGTCAAAGACAGAGGTGGAGACAAACTGTAGGAAATGTATTGACTGTGTCAGGAGTTCTGGTTTTATATTTAACTACTCTTTAATGGTTTACTAATCAAAACATACTTAGAATGCACAAAGCTTATGATTATGCCAGACAGTTGAAGAACAATTTCATTTGACACCAACATTTCATTTTACAAATTCAATACAATCTGTAATACAGCAGTCTGTACTTTGAACACCGAAACCTGACTTCTAACTTTCCAGCGCGCTGTTGTCCGAAATAAAAATCCCAAAGCTAGAGGGCTGTATGAATGACTTTGTTGGTTTGATCAAGTATTTAATCAAACTATGATATAAGCTTACTTTCCTTTCCAGAAATAAAATATGTCATCAGACTGATCACAAATACAGTCAACCCTCTTCATGATGACCACATTTGTCCCAGTCAAATTTGTTGTTATAACGAATTCGCTGTTATACCGAACAGAGAATAAGTGTATTTAGGTAGATTTGTTTCTGTACACTTTGTCGTTATAGTGAAGTTTGTTATAACAATGGCATTGTAATGAGGGTTCACTACCTAATTTCTACAAACATAATATTAAGTAAGTCCACAGACATAAACTGATGTTAGACACACAATTGGATTTGTCTGGTTGTAAATGAACACAAGTCTAAGCGCACAAGAGACTTGTGACTGAGGATTTGATTGCTCCATCAGCCAACCAAAGATTATGTCTAATGTTACTGGGAGAAAAAAATCCGTACTAGAGACAATTTTTTCGCTGATAACATTGAAACAAGGCGATATGCATTAATTGTGGCACTATCTGACATGAAATAAATATTGCACATATAATATATTCATTATATAGAACCAGGCTTCAATGATAATTTATCTCAACTGTATTTTTCTTAGTTTTTGTGTCAGTGAGTCTAAGGTAAATTGGAGTTTTGACAGTCTCTCATGTATTCTTAGAACCATCACCACAATCATCCTCATCATAACATCATAGCTAAGGAGTTATCACTTCATTTTCATATTATCTCATGTATCACAGGACTCTTATGGTTAGTCAGTTTCTAATCATGATAATATACAAACATACCTTACTCAAATCCTATATAATGTAAGGAAATGCTAAACAACACAATCCCGCCCGCTGCCACTTCCCCCCACCCCCATCCAAAGTCCAAACCCACTCATCAGTTTGAAGAAAAGACTAGAAAGAAACCATAGATTTTGTCAATTGGCCGTATAACTGCACTCGAAGGTACAATAAGTTTTAAGGTACATGTGTGTTTTTATCTAGCTTAATTTTACTCTTGTGTACCGCCATTGTTTTAATACCATGTTGGGAAGATATTCCCCTTGATCTCTGTACTCATACATTGATCGTAATAAATATCATCACAATACTTACTTGGAATACTGCGGATGCAGTGACCAGTTTGTCTGGGAGTTTGTTCGAACTTCAATAAAAGTTTGTGTGCTCTAATTTTGAACATGTACCTCAACATGCTCTTTAAGTTCCATTCAAATATCTAAAATCTTACATCATCTTTCTGAATTACCGGTACGTGAATCAGTCCTTGAAAACAACTCAACTTCTATTCATTGCCAGCTTGTTTGCCTTCTCACAACTTGAGCAAGCAGAAGTCGGGTTAGAAGTGATATAATATTTATGAAATGTAACGTAATATTAGTATGTGTCGGTTTACAGAATGAAGCAGTTTTCCAGGATGGAGACAGAGATATGATGTTCAGATATTTTAACGGAACTGAATATGTTAAGGTAGAAAATGGTACTCTTCAGATCATCATGACGTCCCGTCGTTTACCTGCAGCCCTATGTGAAAATGATGGTGGCTGCTAAATGAACTTGATTTTTAGAGGAGACATGGAATTTTATCATGACAAAGCCCATATTTGAACCATAATGTGACAAGATTTGTGCTACACCAGAGATTGATCCCAACCGTCCGGTGTCAAGAGTGGATTTACAGATACAACAACAGTGTACGGTAAGTTGAGTATGTAATATTGTGTGCACGACGAGAGAGCAATCAGCAAATCAAATCGACAGGTGCCCGTCCGAATCCCCGAGCCACATTCTCTCTTGATATAAGAACCCTCAAGACATCACACACCACAAGAGTACAGACATTGAAACCTACCTGTTTTTCTTTGATATTTTCTCCGGGAGCCAGAGCTGCAAGGCGGGATTTGTTTTTACCGGGTTCACCACCCGGTGTTGTGGCGCGACCTTTTTGTGCAGGACGAAGTCCCGATGGGGATTTCGGTTTTTCCGACATTTTCTATCAGTTTTTAAACACTTTACTGTTATGTACTAGTGGTTATTTGAAAAGATTATCATTAATGTTAATCCTGCATGCTCGAGCAAGGCGACAGTTCTTGATTTTCTTCGGAAAGTTCAGTTACTTTTCTCCCGCATGTTGTCACACGACTTGTCCCACATCGTCGCCATTTTGACTGTTTACAAGTTTCCACGCGACTCCTCATTTGCATATTCATTTGCGTACACTTCGCCATCCATAAGATGGCTTGCGAATCGTGAGTCTCCATTATTGCGGAGCGATATCCGGTATATTACGCGATTCTGTTCGGTCTTCATCCGGCAGAGAACAGACTCGAGAAATCTGATAAATTACAGGTTTTCAAACCACTTGGGAAACAGATATAGGCTAGGCTTACAAAATATATAGGTATAAATAACTTTCGTATCACCCAAGAGGTGTGGTAGATCTGTAATTTTCAACAAGTAGGGCATTACATGATTCGAAAATGGCGAGTTACGTTGGGGTTACGTCGGTAGACTTTAGCTGATTGGCTGACGAAGTCACGTGGTATTGATTTCTGGAAATTCCCTCGCGCACTTGCCGAAAGTAGGCTGTAAATGGATACACACGATCCCAGGGTCAGTCTTACCGCGTATAGATGACCGAGATGGTTACAGGTTGTTGCATATTCAACAGCTTGGTGACAGGAGAGCTCCACTGATCTCACTTTCTCCACTTTCCAATTTCATGTGATGCTTTTATGGGGAAAAATGTTAAGGAGATCATAATGGGAATATAAATGCAAAATTATACTGCATTTTTTTTTTTTTCAATTAAATCTTGCATGCTCCACGCAGATTTTCACACAAATGCTAACTACTTACCCGATGAGAGGTCTACTAAAAACCTCATTTGACCAAGATTAGAAAATCGGTTGTACTTGCAAGATGGATATAGGCCTAGCCTAGGCTCAATATTATGTCTTAATTGGGCAACGATTTGGTGTAAGACTCACGAAATATAATTGACAAAGGATCTGCTGCAAGTTGTATTGTCGGTCTTTTGTTCAGGATATTACCTTGTCAATGGGAGGTCTTACACCAAAGCCTTGCCTTTAATTGAGTCTAGAAACTTTTCTAGAGAAAGTTCGCAGAAGCCTTCTGTACATGACTGGCCGAATAAAGTTATCTATCTATCATGGACTTCAGATCTGCAGAAAAGTTATTATAATTGAAAAATGAGCCTCCATTGTTTAACCTTTATTTTTTTGATAAATTTGTCATCTCCAGTGCTGACTTAAACTAACATACATTAAAAAAAAAAAATATCTGGCTGTTTCGAATTAAACAACTGTAGCACCTCTGGACACTCGTGCCAGTTATCAAATTCCCCCTGATAATGAATATAGTATATTTTTTTTAAATAGTAGGAACAAAATAAAAGAGCTGAAGATATAAACAGATTAATTAGCAGCTTGATACTCCGCAGTTATCACAGGGGTTAGGTTGATGCGAGGGGAAGAGGGGGAGGCGTCCTCCCACTATAGTCAACCTAATTAACAATTAACAACGGTAATCAAGCGACACAAGGGTGAATGGTTGAAATAATATCACGAGATTCTTATAATTTCAGGGAAAGCTTTAGGTTTTAATTGATTCTTAATATTAATGTTATTTGGAGAAATTGAATAAAATACAAAAATCCAATGAATTACGAAACACTGGGTACGGTAGCGAAATTGAAAATTCATTCCTAAACACAACTCTACCATATGCTGGTAGTTTTGAAATGTTTATGCCTACATAATTGAATTCTTATCTTTCACAGAGCATTTTCTACAAAAAATGGTATAAACGTGGTGTGCACTTTATTGGCGACCTGATTGATGAGGACGGTAACTTTATATAGATTACATAACTTTTGAGAAAAAAAAATTGAAGTTAAAACGAATTTTTTAGAATACTGGGGCGTCTGCAATGCAATAAAGACTTACTTTAGCTATACTGTAATTGCAACCAGTACCACACAGGGCTTATAATCTATATATTCCAAGCAAACTCCGCATCATATTGAGACATCCGACAGGCTGTAAAGACATTTATATTTCTCTGTTGAAAAACACTACTCCTAAAAGTCAAGACAAAATACGAAACTATATTACCCCATGAATGAAAAAACATATCAGCTGCCCTTCAAATGCTGTAAGAACACAAAATTGCAGTGGATACAGTATAGGATCAATCATCATATCCTAGCCACAAATAAACTGTTGCTACAAATGGGCCATCTTCTCTAGCCAAGTCTACGTACATCACGTTGCTCTGTACATTCTGTACAGCGTAGAGAGCTTTGCGATGTAGTTGACTTGGCTGGTGAAGATGCAAATGGGTGGGAATTAGGAGTGATGATAAATGTTTCTTTTGTCACCAGCAGACTGAAACTATTCAACATATATTTGGTGGATGCATAATAGTAGATAATCTAATTGGAGTCTTTTAGGAAATGGATTTATTCAAAAATAAACATTCTTATCAATGTCTCTAAAAAGGAAATTCTATTCGGAAGAACTAAGAATAAAGCCTATTATAAACCACTAAATCTCATTCTGCTGTTGGCAAAATATTATATTTATAAGTGTAGATGCCAAGGGAAAACCTGACATCTTTATGGTTTGCAGCATGTCATCAATGAATATTTAAATATAGAACAGTCCATTGCTATGAAGCACGAAACAATTGAACAGTTTGAAAAAGAGTGGCGTCTGTGGCTGAAACTACTTAACTGATGTGTTTTGTTCCCTCGCTCTTCTATGCGAACGTCTATCTGATGTTATTCCGAAACAAATGATTTGTACAAGCGTTTTTATGTTGTTTTTATTTTTATTTTCATTTTTTTTTTTTATTACGTATTTTGGCCCTTGAAACTAATCTTAGAACGATATACATGGGTTCATGTGTGATATTGTTTGTTTTCTACCTGACGGTGGTGTCTTTTCACTGTATCATCTCTGTTGGCATCTGTTTGTGGCAATAAATGTACATTAAAAAAAATCAATCTTATCTTTCACATATGGTACTGGTACATTAAAAAAAGTATGGTCGTATTATTAAAAGCAGTGGTATTCTCGAGTACCGTATTCGCGTTTATTCCTTCAGTAGGTTGACGGTTTGTTTCACGATGTTTAATATTCTAATCATCACAGCTCCTCGTGTGGTTACAAGAATATTCAGGCTATACCTCTACGCCTGGCCTATATTTGTATACAATCTATTTTCGCCAGAAACAAGGGTTAGGAGAGTCCTAGGACAAGGTCAAATTAAACCAATTAATCGCGATTCCTTGTCACGATAACATGTTATTAATCATCAATTAAATCAGTTATATTCTTTTCTTGCTGTCACAAATTGATTGCATTGGGCTAACGACTAGACCCCTATAATATATTGCTGAATAATTTCCTCGATTACACTGTAACCAGAGGGACGGTATAGTGTTATCAAGTTGAACGACGATTCTAATTCCCCCACGAAGAAAGCCCGTCGACATTTTCAACTGTTTCGACTAAGTCCGCTTTAGCTGACGCATCTTTGCTGACGCATCTTTACAAGTCCAAGTAAATCCGAAATCCTCGGATCGATCGATACACTGGTTCGCAAGGATGTAGCTGATGAACTTCTTTCAAAAACCCATTCTGCTTCTTCTTCTTCTCCTCGTCCTCTCGACTTTCGTTTATTTAGTTACTCAACTTTTCAACAAATTGACCGATTGTTCTCAAAATTCACCGTGATCACTATGGGCTCGCGCAAATGTTGCGTACTCAAATTGAGGTCAGTAGGTCAAAGGCAAATTACAGTAGTAGTAGAAGCGTAAATCTCTTAGCATTGCTGAGGTGGATAAATTAAGGTGAATTGTTACGTCACTTTCAGTGATGGCGTCACTTTCTGTGCAAAATCATTTCTGGTTCAGGTCACTTCCGGGTCAATGGTAATTTCCGGTACGTGGTCACTTCCGGTCACGTGACTGGATGCACAACTAGGAAATGTGGAAAAACGGACTTTACGTCTCGAAGATGTATATCCGTCATATGGTGTCCCAAGAGGTCATGCATGGTGGGGAAGCGCTCGTCGAGGGCACGTGACTGGTGGGTGGATGAATGCAGAACTAGGATTCCGGGAAAACGGTCAACCCTGGTCCACAGGGGTCGTGGTTTTTGGGAAGCGCTCATCTAGAGCACGTGGCTGGTGGGTGGATGCAAACCTAGGACATTCTCGAAACAAATTTACGACAAACGGAATTTACACTCATCTTAGCCCTCACGGGGTTGTTGTATTGGGGGGTGTCTTCTACGACGTGGCTACCGTTATCTCGCTCCTCAACCAGCCTAGAAAATCTCCACCCGTGACGGTACGCTCATTGACCTGGTCACAGCCAGAGCGATCGCTCCTCAGTCCCACAAGGTATAGACGCAGCCGACCACTACATACCCAGCTAATCCCACCCCGACCCAGCTAGCCTACTACGCTAACTACTACACCACGGACTCACCGGAGTAGAACCCACCCACCACCAGTGGATCCTTCTAAACGTCTCTGAACCACATTTATGAAAGCCAGTACCCACACCAAACTCCAGTCATGGACACCCGGTGTCAACATCCCTTCATCTGCCTCATTGTGGGTCCGACGGGATTCCATCTCGAAGCACATTCGACACGCCGACAGCATGATTGTCCCAGTCTGATTAAAACTCAGTCTTAATAACCGCTCCTCTATCTGACATGTCGCTAATTAATTAGCGACATGTCCGATAGAGGAGCGGTTATTAAGTCTGAGTTTTAATCCGATTGTGATTGCCCCATCCGTCGCCCTGGTGAACCCTCGCCTGCCAAAATTACAACGCATATAAGGGAAGTGGGAAGAGGTGCCGACATACTGACAGAGTCACATGACTTCACAGTATATTCTTCTGGTTAACCTATTCTAAAGCACATACCAAGAATCTAACGATTCGTGACAGGTGTTGTATCTCAGGTACGCTTTTATTGTACCTGTTCATGTGGCAACTTGGATGACATGACCACACGGCCCCTAGCACCGGCATAGGCGGTATTAGATACAAATCTAGAGAGCTATGATGGGACCCTACAATCTTACAATCTTAATAACCGAACCCACCGACGGCTTGCTTCTCGATCGGTCATCGTTCAGTCGTTCAAGGCCTCATTTTTTATTCTTTCTTTCTTTTCTATCACAAGCGTCGGCATTGAAAGAGTAAATTCCCGACTCTTGACCTTTAACCCCTCTGACGAAGGACTTGGGTGTTGCATTCAAATGTCAAAGGTCAAAACGCGTTAATTTGCACTTTATCTACAACTTATTGCGTCCCATGGTTTCAGTAGCCGCATCGAGATCTGCCCTCCTACTTTGACTCTGGTGGTAAAGACCCTGTAAATCAACCAAAAGTTTCAAACTGGACGGATTCAATCAATATCTTTATCGAAAAGATCAAGAAATGAAGACCATATACACATGAGTAGTATATAGCCGTGATTTAAGGCCAGGTTGACCTACTTATTTGTTCCCCCGGGTAAAATTTAAGGTGGAACCCAGGTTAAAGTATAGGAAGCGGCCATTTACGGCCTTTGACCTCTGAGGCCGTGTAGAGGTCAAGGCCGCTATAGTTCCAACAGGTGGCGGTCACGTGGCGGTCATGGGCATGTATTCTTCCGCGGTGATGCGGTCTGGCGGTCATGCGGTCGCTGGAAAAAGCTTCCGCGGAGAAAAAGTAGTCCCTAGACTTCAAATACGCTGCATGGTCCGATTGGGTCGAGTGAGGTATCAAAGTGAAGCATTCGTGAAGGGGCATCTAGTCATGGGTGGGTGCATGTAAAATTAGGATTTTTCCCGAAACTATAAAAAGCGGAACACGGACTTTACCCCTAAAATAGGGGAAAACACCTATCAACCCTAGCCAAAAGGGCTAATATCGGTCCCTGGGCTTATTGGGACCTGCCTATCAAGTCAATGGGGTGGGTGTATGTAAAATTAGGATTTTTTCCCGAAACTATAAAAAGCGGAACACGGACTTTACCCCTAAAATAGGGGAAAACACCTATCAACCCTAGCCAAAAGGGCTAATATCGGTCCCCGGGCTTATTGGCACCTACCTATCAAGTCAATGGGTTGGGTGCATGTAAAATTAGGATTTTTTCCGAAAATATAAAAAGGCGGAACACGGACTTTACCCTAAAATAGGGGGAAATCCCTATCAACCCTAGCCAAAAGGGCTAATATCGGTCCCCGGGCTTATCGGAGCCTGCCTATCAAGTCAATGGGGTGGGTACATTTAAAATTAGGATTTTTCCCCGAAAATATAAAAAGCGGAACACGGACTTCACCCCTAAAATAGGGGAAAACTCTTATCAACTCTAGCCAAAAGGGCTAATATCGGTCCCCGGGCTTATTGGGACCTGCCTATCAAGTCAATGGGGTGGGTGCATGTAAAATTAGGATTTTTTCCCGAAACTATATAAAGCGGAATACGGACTTTACCCCTAAAATAAGGGAAAACACCTATCAACTCTAGCCAAAACGGGTAATATCGGTCCCCGGGCTTATTGGGGCCTGCCTATCCAGTCAATGGGGTGGGTAAAATTAGGATTGTTTTCCGAAAATATAAAAAGTGGAACTCTGACTTTACCCCTACAATAGGGGTCTGTATTATACAATATAAGGGAAAATGCCTGTATGGGGGGAGAGGTGGTCAAATTTTTTTGTGGGCTTTACTATGGCTTGTGGGATCTCGTTTTTCTCGTCTCGCCAAGAAAATGACAATGGGAAGGGTCCCGGAGCGAATCGGTGAAATTTTTGGGAAAAGTCACCGAGGTCTGTATATAGGCTCATACTGGCTATATGGGAAGAGGGGTGGTCAATTTTTTTGTGTGGGCTTTACTATGGGTTGTGGGGTCTCGTTTTTCTCGTCTGGCCGAGAAAAATACAATGGGAGGGGTCCCGGAGCGAAGCGGTGAAATTTTTGGATAAAGTCACCGAGGTCTGTATATAGCCCCATGTAGTCCTATACTGGCTATATGGGGTATAGGTCCAACCTGCAAAATTCACACACGTTCATTGTGATATGGGTTGTTTGGTCTTGTTTTTCACGTCTCGTCATTTAGAACACGATGGGAAGGGTCCCGGAGCGAAACGGTGAAATTTTTGGAAAAGTCCCATATAGCCCATATAGCTCCATACTGGCTATATGGGGGTATAGGTTCAACCTTGGAAATTCACACACGTTCATTTTTTTACCAATGTGAATTGTGTTAGTGCCAATAAAGAATTGAATTGAATTGAATTGAATTGTGATATGGGCTGTTTGGATTTGATTTTCACGTCTCGTCATTTAGAACACGATGGGAAGGGTCCCGGAGCGAAACGGTGAAATTTTTGGAAAAGTTCACCGAGGCCTGGGTAGGCCCATAGGCCTATACTGCATGGCTATGGGGTATAGGCCCATACGGGGTGGACGTTTTGGGGTCTAGGTGAGCCCCTAATGATCCTATGATGTCGTATGAGGTCTTATTTTGAAGCTCTCGTGGAGGCGCATCCGACTGGACTAATGGTTCGTCCGTTTTCAATAGTCTGCGCATGCGCAGTCTGGCCGTAGTATAGAAAGCGGGCATTTTGTGTGGTATGTGGGTGTGTGTTTGGGGTAGAGATGGACCGCTATGGGTCCGAATGGGTCAAAGTGAAGCTTGTGTGGGTTAGAGTCAGAATGGTGTGTTTTTAAGTGCAAGTCGCGTCAATCTGCGCATGCGCAGTTGGTTGTAGTAAGTAAAGTGGCCATTTTGGGGCAGTACAGTAAGGTATTTGGGGTCGAGAGGGACCATCCTTGGTCCGAATGCGTCCTGGAAAGTGTCATCTTGTAGCTCTCGGGGTGTAGACCCCGATTTGAGGGCTGCCCACGTCACCTGTGACGTCATCGGTGACGTCATCAGTACGAGTAGTAGCGAAAGTGGGCATTTTGGGGCAATGAAGGAAGGTATTTGGGGTAGAGAGGGACCATCTTTGGTCCGAATGTGTCTAGGGAAGTGTCATGTTGTAACTCTCGGGGTGTACATCCCGATTTGAGGGATGTCCGCGTCACCTGTGACGTCATCGGTGACGTCATCAGTACGAGTAGTAGCGAAAGTGGGCATTTTAGGGCAGTACAGGAAGGTATTTGGGGTAGAGGGACCATCTTTGGTCCGAATGTGTCTAGGGAAGTATCATGTTGTAGCTCTCGGGCTGTACATCCCGATTTGAGGGATTTCCGCGTCATATGTGACGTCATCGATGACGTCATCAGTACGAGTAGTAGCGAAAGTGGGCATTTTGGGGCAGTGAAGGAAGGTATTTGGGGTAGAGATGGACCATACTTGGTCCGAATGCGTCGTAGGAGGTGTCATGTTGTAGCTCTCGGGGTGTACACCCCGATTTGAGGCATGTCCGCAGCATCTGTGACGTCATTGGTGACGTCATCAGTACGAGTAGTAGCGAAAGCGGGTATTTTGGGGCAGTGAAGGAAGGTATTTGGTGTAGAGATGGACCATCCTTGGTCCGAATGCGTCGTGTGAGGTGTCATCTTGTAGCAACGCCCGTCAACACCAAGCTCAATGATTCAACGCCCTGGTGAAATAGCTCAGAAGCTCTGATTTTCTAGATATTCCATGGAATTGTCACTCATTCTTTGAAATGCAGTGACGTCCGTCGTTACGCCTTAACAGACTGGAGAGAGTACAACAACAGCAACAACAACAAGGATGACACATGAGAGAACAACAACAACAAGAAGTTTTTTTCATATAGTTTATTCTCCCCAATGTTACATCATACCCACGCTGGGGGAGCCGCGTTGGGTATATTTACAATTCAAGAAGACTCTTGTCCAATCGGAGGCCACCATTTGCATTTGTCATATTCGTTCCTGTCCGTTAGATGTATTCTTGTCCAATCAGAAGTCTCCATTTCAGAAAGTTCCATCTTCGGCCATGTTCGCTCTGAACCGTTTATTCTAATCATCGTCGGGCAGGCCAGGATACCGTTGAGGCCACATATCCTCAGATAGTTGTTTGTGCATTCTGAGTATCCATCAGTGCATGGGTGAATACATTCATCCGATGGGAAGATTCCGTAATTTTGTCACGAAGAACGTAACATTGGTGACCCTCTCTACGACCCACTTGGTGTTGGGGCGCTGTTGATAGGCCCATTCCAAGACATCCAATTGGTCCACTTGGTCCAGCACGGGCTCTAGCGACGCCCGGTTAATGATGGTAAAGGGTTGGTCAAATACCCGGATGTTACTGCTCGGGTAAAAGTATCGGACTTGGGAAGTATGGGAAGATTCCGTAATTTTGTCACGAAGAACGTAACATTGGTGACCCTCTCTACGACCCACTTGGTGTTGGGGCGCTGTTGATAGGCCCATTCCAAGACATCCAATTGGTCCACTTGGTCCAGCACGGGCTCTAGCGACGCCCGGTTAATGATGGTTAAAGGTTGGTCAAATACCCGGATGTTACTGCTCGGGTAAAAGTATCGGACTTGGGAAGTATGGGAAGATTCCGTAATTTTGTCACGAAGAACGTAACATTGGTGACCCTCTCTACGACCCACTTGGTGTTGGGGCGCTGTTGATAGGCCCATTCCAAGACATCCAATTGGTCCACTTGGTCCAGCACGGGCTCTAGCGACGCCCGGTTAATGATGGTTAAAGGTTGGTCAAATACCCGGATGTTACTGCTCGGGTAAAAGTATCGGACTTGGTCTGTCTCCTTATGCTGCAGCACATAACCAAACGCCAGATTCAATTTGAAGGACGCAGCTTGGTCATTGAAGATGGCTTCCACGTAGTTGCGTAGACGGGTGAGGCCAGTCAGCCGGAAATTGTAGATATCTTGAATAGGGCGATGACGGAGGAAACAGTGCCGTATCATGGGCCAATGGCACCGATAGATGTCACTCACTGGATGGGCGTCCTGTAAGAGATCGCTGGGAACATCCACCGCATCTTCCAGAAATGTTCGTTGTTGTCAGGCGTATGACTGGGAACAGTAATGCTAGGGACCGGCTGGATATCTAGGCTCTTCTGAACTGTGGGTATAGGCGGGCTCTCCGTGATCCCATCACCAGTGGCATTCGTCTCCCCGGGTTCATCTTCAGTGGGTCTGTCCCTCCTGGGTGCCTCTTTAGTGGAAAGTTGTCCCTCATGCCGTGGTGACGGACCATGAATCAAACGCTCATGCGTCTTAACTGACTGGGTCGTTTGAAGAGTTGACCACATTCTTCGCATGGACGCTTGGGTGGCCCATGAATTGAACGTTCATGCCGCTGTAAATGTCTGATGAAACGGCCAGGCCGCTTCCCTTTTATAGCAAGCTAGCTGGTGATCTATTTTTAGCACAATCAGTTCAACTTGGACATTTCGTGTCTTTTCGGTGACGTCCGTGACTATTCGGGCACCTCCGTGTCTCTTCGGTAACCTCCGTGTCTCTTCGGTCACCTCCGTGTCTTTTCGGTGACGTCCGTGACTCTTCGGGCACCTCCGTGTCTCTTCGGTAACCTCCGTGACATCTTCGGTCACCGCCGTGTCTCTTCGGTGACCTCCGTGACATCTTCGGTAACCTCCGTGTCTCTTCGGGCATCTCCGTGACATCTTCGGTCACCTCCATGTCTCTTCGGTCACCTCCGTAACTATCCGGCTGTTCAGGTGTAAACCCCGATGTACCCGTATGGAACACACAGATAAAGGGCCCGGATAGAAGTACCCGGATGTAGGCGCGGACGTCATTGACAAGAACCCGGATGTACAAGAACCCGGATGTACCCGGATGTAAAAGTCCCCGGATGTAAAAGTGCCCGGATGTTTACGAATGTTCCACCATTCCGGACTTCTATCAGGTCCATGTCCAGAAGCTCACATGTCCTGCATGTGAATAGTCATATTGTGTGTGTATGCATGTGTGTATGTGTGTCTGTGTGTATGTGTGTGTGTGCGTGTGTGTGTCTGTGTATGCATGCGTCTGTGTGTGCGCGTGTGTGTGTGTGTGTGTGTATGCATGCGTGTATGCGTGTGTGTTTATGCGTGCGTGCGTGTATGCAAGTGTGTGTATGCGTCTGTGTATGCGAGCGTGTGTGCGTGTATGCAAATGTGTGTATGCGTCTGTGTTTGTGTGTGTTTGTATGTATGTATGCATGTGTGTATGTGTACATTGCGTCTGTGTGTATGCGACTGTGTGTGTGCATGTGTGTGTATGTGTCTGTGTATGTGTGTGTGCGCGTGTGTATGAGTGTGTGTATGTGTGCATTGCGTCTGAGTGTATGTGTGTATGCGTGTATGCGTCTGTGTGTATGCGTGTGTGTGTGTATGCAACCACCACCACCACCATCACCACTACCACCACCACACACCACCACACACCACCACTACCACTACCACCACCGGGCGTTGACGCCCGTCAACGCCACCACCACCACCACCACCACCACAACCACACCACCACACCACCACCACGACCACCACCACTGGGCATACATACCTGGTGCACTCTGTACCCTATTAGCGCGCGCAGGGGTCAAAGGTCAGTTCGGGTCACGTGAACGGAAGCGGAAGTGACCTCACAGAGGTCATATGCAAATGTCACTTCCGAGCTCTGAGCTCCACACGCTTTGAGCTCCAAGAGCTCCGATCGCACCCGCACCCTGGTGTACACTATGTCCTACGGGCTATAGGGTACAGAGTGCACCAGGTATGTGTGCCCAGTGGTGGTGGTCGTGGTGGTGGTGTGGTGGTGTGGTGGTGTGTGGTGGTGGTGGTGGTGGTGGTGGTGGTGGTGGTGGCGTTGACGGTCGTCAACGCCCGGTGGTGGTGGTGGTAGTGGTGGTGTGTGGTCGTGTGTGGTGGTGGTAGTGGTGATGGTGGTGGTGGTGGTGGTTGCATACACACACACACGCATACACCCAGACGCATACACGCATACACGCATACACACAGACGCAATGCACACATACACACAGACTCATACACACGCGCGCACACACACGCATACACACACACGCGTAAACACACTCGCAAGCACACACATACACACACACAGAGGCATACATACACATACACATACACACACACATGCACGTACACACACACACACACACACGCCTACACACACAAGCACACACACACACACACACGCCCACACACACACGCACACACACACACACACACAGACGTATACACACATGCATACACACACAATATGACTATTCACATGCAGGCCATGTGAGCTTCTGGACATGGACCTGATAGAAGTCCGGAATGGTGGAACATTCGTAAACATCCAGGCACTTTTACATCCGGGGACTTTTACATCCGGGTACATCCGGGTTCTTGTACATCCGGGCTCTTGTGAATGACGTCCGCGCCTACATCCGGGTACTTCTATCCGGG
>JAVTVY010047582.1:0-22401 GCA_036873755.1 Hanleya hanleyi | reverse complement strand
ATAACGGTTGGAATTATTGATCGTAAATGGTACAATGTTGTGAGTTGTGTTTGAATGGAAAGTGCAGATGGCGCTGCGGGAAAGTATGAAGTTTCATCCGGGCAACAAGAAGTTACATGTAGTTGGCCTGATGTGTATACAAGACGGAGATCAGGCATGAAAATCGCTTATGATCTGAACTGCAACCAGGTAACTATACTCTGGGCTTATGGACTGAACAGTGTATTGCATGCACAAACGTGTAATCGGTGGGCGGTGCCTGTACGAAGAATAGGGAACGTAGAATGTTCAGTGACTGTAGTATTAGTGACGGGTATTGAGCAGCAGTGTTGTCGGCGAATGCTGGGTTTGCGTTTGGTCGACCGGTAATATTCCAATGGTTATGGAATTGGGCTGCTGACACATGGAAGCACTATTAGTCCGGGCGCCAAATCGCAAAAAAAGGGTCTAAATAAGGTTTTCGTTGCACCCCCCCGCGTAGATTTAGTTGACCACTGTTTATGAACGAGTATCATCTGCTAGTCAGTTCTAGACCTGATGCAGGCATCTACGGTGGTGCCTAAGTTCACAGCATGCATTTCTTCGCCGTATTTATGAACGTATATCTTTTTTACTCTTGCACTAAACTTTCTGTAACTTCCCATACCTGACCTTAGAATAATGTTCTATTACATAAAGTAATCCAAGATACGCCTTTTACGTTTTTGACGTAACGATGACGTCATAACTTGGAGGGCACATTTTTTCTCGCTTTTTTAAGAATGAGACTCGATTTTTTGTTTGATAGTTCCAGAAACTCTTTTTGCATTCAGCCTGATTTGTATTTGTGAAAGATAATGGTCTCTCCGTTAATTCTAGACCTGGTGTAACCATCTGATATGTACTTCAGGGACGCAGCATAGCCATGTTTAACGGTACCCGAGCATGAGAAATATGAAGCCGAATTAGGGGTAGGGGTGATTACGTTCTAATATGTTATTTTCCCCCCATCCTATCTCAATGAAATTTAACACATATTGAGTCTGTGTACGGATCATTCGGATAAAGCAATCCCATTCCGATTATCGTCAATGTTGGTGTCACTATGTCGTTATTACCATCGTCGAAGTATTTTTTCTCTGGACTTTTTGTTGTAATTTTCCAACGGTATATTGTTACCCTGTTAGCTTTTGCTTGATGTGTGTATTTAAGACCATGATAGCATGGCTTATTTGGAACCGGTTGTTAACGTCTATGGTGATGAGAAAGGTCGCATGATGCTTCCTTCCAATGCTCTAAGAAAACAAAAACAAACAAGGAATGGGAGTAGGGATGATTACGCTTCAATATGCTCTTCACACTTTTTAACACTTTGTGGTTGGATACTAGTTGAGCAAAACGAGTAATCAAGCTTCCAATACTTCTGGAATGAAGTCTGTGTAATGTCTGTTTCGAACTCTAGTGTATATTCTTTATAGCATAGTCATATGTTACAGGGCTATACCATCGTCGCTCTGAAATAATTGTATCTAATATCGCTCAAGTCTGTGTTTGGAGCCGTGTGGTCATGTCATTCAATATATCCACATCAGCAATCACAATAAAAGCGTGGTTGAGATAAAAATCATCACAGGGGTCACTTTTTGTTCTTGTGATGTTTTTAGACTCTCTGTGGGGTAATATGACTTCTTGTCAGTACGTCGGTATCGTTTTTCACCACCCTTTTAATGTTGCGTTTAATTGTTGTGTGTTTAATATGTTCCACACATGTTAAACTCTGCTCGACTTAGGTTAAGGATTATCATCTACCCGCCAGTGGTCAATTATTAACCAAGAACGGCTTTACATAAAGTTGCCGCTTGCATTTGTTAATCTAACTAGTGGTCAATTATTAACCAAGAACGGGTCTATATAAAGTTGCCGCTTGCATTTGTTAACTTCATCAGTGGCATGTCGAAATTATGGACATCCAGAAAGAAGATGGATTCAACTTTTCTGGTAATATCAACGAGAGAATCAGACCTTCACAATCTACCATGATGACGTCGTCTTTCGTCATGATATATTTATCTTCACATTATGGGTTTAGATCTCCTCAATGTTCCGATACTTAAGTAGAGAAAACCAGTTAATTTGCTAGATGAATTGAATGAACGTTACATGAAATGAAAGGAATGAATTTAGATGAGAATGTATTGAGAGAAGACGAAAGGCAGACCCTATCAATATTTATTCATTGTATCTACAAACTATTTTCAAACATGATGCATGCAGTGAGACAAAATGCATTGAGGCAACAGAAACCCGTGCCCATCCAGCCACCCGCCCATGCATATTGTATAAAACTATAGTCTATTTTATGGATAGCATCTTCTATAATGTTATGGGCTGGAGATACATCCAACTTTTTAATACAGGCGTCGATTTTCCTCATTCAATATCTTCAGCCGTAATATATTAAAGAATTTCCGCGTGTATAATCCAAAGATCTAATTCGTATAACATCCACATCAAAGCTAATGTGGATGGTGGATATTAAAAATATGTACCTCAGTTCATATTAATTCGATAAATATATCTCATTCGAAAATGGATACTTGCCAGTTTCTTTGGTTCCATTCTTGAATCTAGATATACATTATGGGAACAATATTACACTGTGATGCTTATTGATATTGAGCAAGAAAAACAAACATTCGAATACCTTCTTTTTGTACAAAAGGTAATTGGAAAAAAAAATCGAGAAGGCCTATCCAATATATATGAATTTGTCAATGCAATAGTTATATCACCAGCAAGTGTCCTATCCGATATCAAGATTCAATAATCAGCCGCCGTCCATAAAGAAATTCCGCTTCAATAATCGCAACACCTATTTCGTATGACAGCTAACCCCAGTTCCAATGATATCAAGATTCAATAATCAGACGCCGTCCATGAAAAAATCCGGCTTCAATAATCTCAATAACTATTTCGTATGAGAGTTAACCCCAATTCCAATGTATATGAAATAAATACAAGAAAAACACAGTTTTCAACGATGTCAGCAAGACACAAAGATCATAGATGTTCTATACATAAACTCTTTATCACTGATCATTATTCTTTATCCAAATGAATTCCAAGTCGTGTCCAGAATATCAGTCACGCTATGAATGTGATGTTCATTTGAACACTATGTGAAAACACAAGATATACAAACAACCCCCAATCTTAATAAATTAATATCCTATCAATTCTCTACAATCGTACATGTCGCTATATATAACCTTAAGTATTTCAATTGAATTTGGCGTTCTGAGCGCCCAAACCATGAATATTTAATCGCATTATGACATCATGGTCGCATCTGGACTAATCCACTTGCAGTCGGGGTGGGGGTAGGGTCACCGTGTCCGTTTACCCTAATGTTTACACCGAAGACCAGTCCATATATCTACCTCGTACTATGGTGCCACAATGTCGGGACCGCGAAAACATGAAAAGATATGTCTAAGTAGACTGAGCCAACCAAAAATTCTCTATCATTAATGTTCCCTTCAAAGCATTATGAAGCGTTCCCAGGATTGGTTGACACTCGAGTTACTGCAAGCCTGTTAGATCCTTCAAGCGACATATCCAAATAGGGAAGGCGATATGATTTAATTTTAATTAGATTGAACAGCCTCAGACGTTATAGCCAAAATCAAAACTTAGCTAAAATCCAATTGCATTGTACGGCTATGTTAATTGTTATCTTGTCGCCAGGTATTTGTGGATTCCTCTTCTGTCCATTTTTGCAAATATCAGGTCAGTCTCGGCAAACTAAGATATATATATGTTATTAATTGGAGCGATATGCAAGAGGTGGGACAAAGTGACGCCTGGCGACTAAAGGGCAACCATATGACTCAACCACAAACTTTTCTCGGCACCTAAAATTCAGACCTCAGACCCGAGAATACGATGGAGTCTCAGACGTAGCCTTAGTATCTCAGCCGCGCTGTTACTGCAGTTGTTCATGTGAAGACTATGAAGTATCCACACGTCCCCTAGAATCGGCTTAAGCGAAATTGGATACGCTAGCTCGGGTGCTGACAGATCAGCTCAAACAAATAACTCGTCTGATGCTAATGAATGAGCATCGTGGACGTCTGATGGAGTAAACGTATCAACATGGGATAAACCTGGTAAATGCAACAATACCCTGAAAAACTGACCTGTAACTAACCTGACGTCGTACGGCTTAAATTTCCCACCGGAACAATAAACCTACACATACTTGTCGAGAAGGCGGGCCTCGGAGACTAACAGTTCACCAGCAGAAATCTACCATATACAGGTAATAAACTGGAGCAATATGCAGAAAGGTGGGGAAAATTGACGATGTCTGACAACTAAAGAGCAAGCCTATCACTCTACAGGAAAGTTTCCCTCGGCACCTCACATTCAGACTCGTGAATGCGGTCGATTCTCGAACGTAGCCTAAATATCTCTGCCGCGCTTTTATTGCAGATGTTCATGTGAAGGCTATGAAGTATCCTCACTGCCCCCTATACCATCTTATTTTACCTAGATATCAGACCATACCAACATGCACGGCCGCCATTTCGATTCTACCCATACTTCATTGCAACCAAGATTGAGCAAACAGACAATCTCCAGCAATAAAGTCGTTTCTTATTGATTACAATTTGTTTCCTCACAACCCCTTGCTGTGATTGTATCAAAGTTATGTATACCCATGCAAAAATCATTATATATCACGTTTTCACAATGTAACTTTGAGTTTGACAAGAGACATGAGAAATTCCAACTACCCCCAATTTTTGTGAGGCACTCTCAATCAGATTTTGTTCTTCTGTTTTATTTCAGGCCAGATTATGTTTGTCACCCACAAAATCATGTTAATTTACTTCTTCGGTACGACACTTGGTTCAAATGAAACCATTTGATACACTATCCAGAAATAAACGTAACAATTTATAGAAATAAGGGAAGAAAAAACAGAACAAGGTGCAATAATCAGACTCAAGTAAAGGAAAAATATAATTTCATTATTTATGACGTCATAGTGACGAAACTAAAGCAGTTACGGGAAGTCTGATTACTCTATCTTTCAGGCCAATATCCAAAAGCAATGCGTGGAGCATTTCAGTATGATAAACCGCGAACTAAAGAAAATATGGAATGGTAATCACCCCTACCCCCCACTCGGTTTTAATGGTGTCATGACCGGAGAACATCTATGAATCCATGCTGAGGTCAAACGGGACTTAGTAGAAAGACGTATCTGGTCCAGAATTAAACGGGAGACATATATCTTTCAAGATTATATGTCAAATACCATCAGGAATGTATTACTGTGAAAGAAGCAGAGAAAATCGGAGAAAAGTTTCCCCAAAAATCACAAGAGAAAGGATCCTCGAGCTTATGACGTCACTATGATGTGGTCAAATTAGCTCGAGAAATTTTCATTGTTTTATCTGGAAGGTCATTATTCGGAGGTAAATTTGTGTATGTTTCAGATCGCGAAGCGCAGGGGTAATAAAAATATGAGGGCTGAATTACCCCTACCCCCATTTCGGTTTTAAATTTTTCAAAACCAGTCCGCATCAAACAATGGCATATAGCATCGTTAGGCACCACCGTAGATATCTACACCAGGTATTTAATTGACCGCGAGATGTTGATCTTCCAGAAAAAGAAGTCAAAAAATCTACGCGGGGAGTGCTACGGAATGACATGTTCTCGCGAGTGACTCCCGGACTATATACCGCACTGGCGATACCTAGGATCCAACTGTATCTACCTGATTGGAGCTCGAAGGAAGAAGTCACTCTCACAAGCCAGCTTATGTGTTGAAGGCCCTGAAGTGTTCACGGTGGAGAGGCATAACGCTGTCTGAGAGCGTTCTCGCCGGTGAAACGGGTGACAGAAAACTGGTACCAACCTGTGAGAGGAAGCATGGCGATTCGATGTGATCTGAGACGTTGAAGGAAGTCTATCGAAGGAAGTCTGTTTTATCGGTCGCCGTGAGTACCACCGTCTGGGCCGTTTACGGTGCCTACGAGCGCGTCACCGAAGCAGTATCTCGCAAGTGGTGGCATCGTCGATACGTACGAACCAGGTAAAGACAGCCAAGTCAACGGTGGAAAGACGAACAGAATGGAATACGTACCTGCAAGGTGAACAGACGGGGCGACGAACCAATCTCTAGGAAAATACGTACCTTCGAAGGGAAGACGGGCATATCAATGGTGAGAAGCCACGACGCTTTCTGAGGACGATATATCTACCCAAGAGGGAAGAGAGCCGCTATATCCATAGCCTCTCTCCAACGCCGGGAGAAGGAGGACTTCGAGCAGCTATCCTCGGCTCCGCTCCATCGACATTCCATACGGGGAAGGGGCCAGAGACCAGGCAGCCCCTGCGATGAAAAACCGTGGTAAAAGGGCCAGCAGCCAGGCCGCCTTTCACAAGGCACTTGTATATATTAACTGTACATATATATCTACATCTTTACTCGCGATCATCCTGTATATTTGACTGAACATTATTGCACATTATTTGACTCTATATCTCTACACTCTCCTACCTTCTCGATTCAGACAAGGTGACAGACCGAAGTGAATCTCTAGTCGGCAAGGTCTAGTGCGGGAAAGGACCGTGGTCTGACAGTTTGCACGCTATCATTTAACGAGACTAAGCTCAGCTGCGTCCCGTTCATTGACCGTGGTACATGTAACACAGTCATGAGTAGTCTTTCCAAAACACCATCAATGAATATGGTGAAGAGCTTTATATTACTTAGACCAGCAATCCGATATTTGGGTGGTCATAATATTATATGGCGCCCATTTCAGGGATGGAAAATCAGGATGCTTTACTGCACGTATATGAACTGGTATCCTCTTAGCGCGATAAAAATAACGCACGCTATTTCATGTTACACACAGTAACACTGAAATATTTAGTCGAATCGATATAAATTGACGGATCGCTTTATTGTATGATGCCAATAGCATACATATACTTGTTGTTCGCATAGTATGATTTACGTTGATGAACAAGAGACATGCTAAATTATTGGAACATGAATAAACTATACAGTACAGTAACTGGGCATATAGTAAAATTGAATCCCAGAATTACATATACATGTATACTCTAGTTTATTATTAAAAGCGTAATCAAACATATAAAAAGTGTAATATCAACAAATCTTCATGGATCTAGTAGAATATATACTAGGAATACTTTAAATTTATGCTTTAAAGCTCCACGATAGAGACAGTGGTATGCATTTATGACATCGTGTGCAATATACAATCAATGAAAAGTTCGGTAAATATAGGTCAAAGTCGGTGAAACGTATAAACAGGATCACTCAACGTATAAACAGGATCAATTCACCCAGTAATCTTAGCGGGAAATTTTGATATGAATTCAGGCACATAAAGTAACCATGAACATAATTTATTTGACAAGAAAAGAGCTCAGTTTATCACTTCCGCATTCAGATGTCAGCATGGTTTTGTTTTTGTCTCGCCAAATATCACGCGAGGTCACGGGGTCTCAGATTACACCGTGATGACGCAATGCACCGAAATTTATGACAGGCGAAGTAGGGACATCAGGTGTTTAAGGTCTAAAATATGGATCAAAACTCATAAAACTGTCAGGTAGGGATGCTAAAATGATAAATTATCATATCTAGTTTCCTAATCGGCTAACTTGAGGACTTATTTTGACAGATTTTAGCGCTTACATCAGTGAACGGTCACGTAAATTCACGGTGCAGTGTGATTCGCGGGGAACCCGAAACGTCAAAAAATTGGTCACTTCTCTCGTTTAATTTTACTAAAAACATGCCAAAATATCTCTAAAATGTTTCCAAAATATAAAATATAATAAATACGGAGTTCAGCAACACTTGGGCAGAGGATATAGTGTAGGTTCTGTGTTTAGTTTCGCCACCAGGGCGAAATTGGGGACTCACCTGTATAAAAACGGCACTGGTCAGTTTGGCTGAAATGGCCAAAGTGACTTTGATTGAAATTGTAGTTTAAGGGCCGCTTCCCATACGGATTTCGCGGCCCATCAACTCAATGTTTTATTTAAATTTCACGGTACATTTCTTTGTTAATTTGAGATCTTTTGCAGCGCTAGATATTAAAATAAATAATTAAATAATGAATAACAATAACAATGAGGAAATATAAATACTAGTAGAGAAGAGTCGCTATGTACAAGTCGTTAAGTCTGTAATTGGTTTTTATACTGGAAAATATTTATTATAATCGCGTTGATGATTCCTTTGTCTCGGTACCCCAATAGTACGCACAAAGCCGTCCAGAAAAAACTGGGAGAACCAGGGCGTTTTCAGGATTCGTCGAGACGACTTCCCTAACGACGCCCTTGGGAACAGGGTGGGTCCTTCCAGAAATCTGTGCCTGTAACAATTGCTTGGAGTGTGTAGTGGGGTACAGAACGGCAGGTCTACGTCCTATATTACGTGAAAGTCAAAGGATCATATTCTGTGTTGAGGTGTCCGTTCGGTAACATTTAAGTGGTAGCGTGCCAAAGTGACCAGATTGCATGAAGTCGTCTGTCACCTCAAAGGTCCCGCCACTAATAAACTGATTTGATTGATTAATGAACCATTAAGTCCTAGAGTGGGGTCAGTGGAATCGGCGAAAATTTCATGTTACTTTCTACAAACGAGTTGGACAACAACAACATGTGCCAAATATGCTAAAAACGGGACAAGGGCTCTGTTACGAAATTTTACCTCTATTTAACAATAAATATTAAATATTTATTCTTGCCAATAAATGAATATGTATACAATCAAAACCTCCCAGAACTTTTTTCCCAAAAGAACACTGACTTTTTGTAGATATAAATAATAATTTAGTAACAACCATAGCTTGCCATACTAGGCAGAGAGCAAGGTGGTTACACTGGTATAACATGTAAATAACTCCAAAGTTCAGATGGCAGGACTACAGGGCAATAACACCTACGTGAAGTAAATACTAGTAAAACGACGTATGATTTTCACTATCCAGTCACAGTCACAGGGGTCGAGTGGCTACTTCATAGTTTTCACATAGCCACAGTAATAAAAGCGCGCGGATTCGTATAGAATTTGAGATGCCGAAAGAAGCATTTCTGTGGCGTCATATGGTTGCTTTTTATTCGATAAACGTCGTTAATTTCCCCGTCTTTTACATATCTCACCAATTTATTATTATTATTTTTTTTTTTGCACTAATTTATTATCTGGTGAGATTCCGTTGATGGACTGGTAATCAACCAGGCCCGCCATCTGTACATGTCATTCGGCAAATATATGTAGGTACATTGTCTTGGTGGAAAATTTATCGCACGATCGTCGGGCATTACAGGGTGGGTTTTTCTGGGCATCCTTGCATGTTTATCCCATGCTGACGCGTTTATTCCATCAGACGTCATCGATGCTCATCCATTAACATCAGAAAAGTTTCTTATTTGAGCTGATCTGTCATTCCAGCTCCCAAGCTAGCGTATCTTAATTGCGCTTAAGGGTGTCCGCTGGTGGTAAATCAAAGTAATTAACTTTTTGAATAATTTTTGTTGTTGCATTCATAATTGTGTAAACAAAGAAAAAATAATATATTGTTATTGTATTGTAAAGCGAAAGTACGCTATATCTGTTTTTCGCCTAGAGCCAATAATCGGATATAATACATATATACACACGCAGTATTATGATGGTTTATTTACTATGATATAATGTACAAACTATTAACTACGAACGCAGGACGATACAATTTGTATTCCTATAAATATTGGAATAATTGTTGAGCATATTGATCTATTCCGAAACGCCCGACTTGTATATTTCCAGTATTAGAGGACATTGATAAACGCTGAAGCTTGGCAAATAACAACTGTGTGTCCTACTGCCTGTCGAAACAGACCGAGATATTAACTGGATGCTCATGATTACGTGGAATTACGAAATTCAACGATTCAATCTGCGCATATACCAACGCTGTAGACCATCCTCCAATACCATAAACAAACTTGAGTGTGACATTAAGCCAAATTCCCTCCCTCCCTCCAATACCATGAACTTACGGACTAACATTCCATAATGAACTCTACCTACAGCGGCATGTCTTTCATCATCAAGGACCCTGTGCAACGACTAAGCAGTCTAAAGTTCACGTGATTGGACAATACATACTGGAAAAATAGTCTCAGCGCTGGGTTCGTATATATACACACACCAAGGAGAATCTATCTATTCTTGTATGTTGTTTTTTATATGTCATCATTGTTTGTAAAAATAAATGTTATCTCCGTTTAACCCATCTGGTTTGTTGTTGAGTACACAGAGCAGAACTAATTTTCCAAATTTTCTTTTCTTGTTAATTTAATGCTACCTGGCTTAAGGACTCGGGTGACATTTGGTGTGCATTTTTTAGCTGTAGGCAACGTTGAGTGGACTGACCCATGCTCAATTTGATAACCCAGAAAACATAGGGAATAGCCCTAGTTTTGAAGCATATTCATGCAAAATTCGTATAAATAGTATTTAACTTTTCTTATATTCTGAGTGCAGATAATCACAATGCCTATCAAAATTTATCAAAGTGGATGGATGTTGCTGTGCAAAATTCTCGGCTAGAAGGCTTTTAAAGGAAATCCCTATCTCTTAACCTAGGAAAGGGAGATAACCCAATAGGAATAAAAACCAAAACCACCAGCGGACATCCTTAACCCTATCTGGCCTGGACGATTTGGGGTGTACCGCAGCCTCGGAGGTGGGGGCGGGAAGTCCCCCTATATATTTTCGATATCGCAAAGGCTACAGGGCTGAAACTTACCACACTATATCTTTGGGTCAATCTCTACAAGAATATGTAAAAAGGTCAAAGATGGCCGCCATGATGACGTGGCAGTGACGTCATTTTTAAAAAGAGTATTTTTGGACGATTTTCGGTCAGAATCTTCGAATTTTTCATTTTTTTCCTTGAAAAAACTGCATGATAAATTAGTACATAATAATCTAAGAAATAAAATATATTTTACTCACATTTTCATGCAGAAAAGCAAAAAAAAAATTGAAGAAATCTGACAAAAACATCACTTTTCTGGTACTCCACATGGCCGCCAGTTTGAACTAACCCATGATCCTCTGCTCGGGGGGATAATCCACCAAGTCACGGAGTTTCAGCTCTCAATTTTTTGTCGTTCCGGAGACAGGAGCAAAATAACCAACAGGGGAGGGCGGAGCCCCCCCTCCCCCCGCTGCCAGGTAGGGTTAAGCTGCTGATAGGGGCCCTGTGGCTACTTCATACTTTCCACACGAACATCTGCAATTAAAGCGCTGCTGAGAATCTACGTCCTAGAATCCGGCATATTCTAGTCCGAATGTGTGGTGCCGCGATAGGCTCTCGTGGAGTCATATGGTTGCATATTAGTCGACAGATGTCAGTTGTCCACCTCTTATATATCTAATCAATATATTATCCTGGCACATGATCAATCAGTCCTTGATCTATCATCCACCTGCTGCGCGAGGAAGATACAAGTTCCATATTATGTCTTTGGTATGGTTCCACCAGGGATCAAACATAGGACCTGCCGCTTTCAATTCAATTCAATTCAATATACTTTATTTAACGAGGGTAAAAACACAGTTAGTACAATGACTAATCTACCCTGTGGCCCTCATAATATTTATGTACAACAGGGATAGAATATATACAAGATAAACTAATAACAAAACATGTAGTTAAAATAGCATAAACAATAAAAACATACGTCATGAAAGATTTGAAGGTCATTTGACATAAAGTACTTAAAAGCTTCGGACTTAAAAATATTAAAAGAAGTTATCGTTCGGATATCCGGAGATAAAAGATTCCAGGATTCCGTAGCAGAAAATTTAAGAGAACGCTTATACAGTTCCGTCCTGGCCTTCGTTAATAAAAGTAGATTTGTTGACTGTCCCCTTGTCTTGCGACGATCAATATTTAAAAACATGTCAGATAGAGAAGAAGGAACAGTACAATGTAAAGATTTAAAAACCATAAGAGTTTTCTTGTATTTAGCAAGAGTTGGTAAAGATAGCCAGCCAAGTGACTTAAAAAGTTCGGAAGTAGAAACAGAATTTGGTATACGTATATCTAAACTTGTACGAGCCGCCATTTTCTGGAGCTTTAAAACACGGTTCATGGTGGTAAGGTTACACATGCTCCAAACACTTAAACAATATTCAAAGTGAGGTAAAATGAGGGCATTGTAAAACAGTTTTCGAGCAAAAAGCGGTAAAAAATTCTTAATTCTCCGAAGAGCAAATATTTTAAGAGAAACCTTAGAACATAAAGAAGATACATGTTTGTTAAAAGATAAAAAGTTGTCCATTTCCAGTCCTAAAAGTGTTTTACATTTGACACATTCGATAGTAATATCATCCAGATTGAGATCTATAACAGTTCGTGGCAGATGGTGTTGCTTCTGTATTGTTGTAACAAGCATGCATTTTGTCTTGTCACTATTTAGAATCATTTTGTTGCATTTCAGCCAGTGGTTAGCAACAGACATATTTGAGTTCAGCGAACGCTCGACCACAAGGCAAGCGCATTGCGGTCACTAGATTTTGAATATTGCCGTCTGCATTCATTGGATTGAAGAAACACGTGATAATGTAGGGTATTCTGTTGACCGCTTCTGTCTTTCAGGAAATTAGCCTAGTGTTATGTATACTATGATTGATCCTTTTAATTAATGTTATTACATGAATTAGGTATTCGGATTATGGACGCGGATATTCTTTAATTGACGACGACTGAATATTGAATGACGGAC
The DNA here is from genome assembly GCA_036873755.1 of Hanleya hanleyi. Classification (NCBI taxonomy): domain Eukaryota; kingdom Metazoa; phylum Mollusca; class Polyplacophora; order Lepidopleurida; family Hanleyidae; genus Hanleya; species Hanleya hanleyi. The sequence continues at coordinate 9,576 of JAVTVY010047582.1, read as the reverse complement.
TAGACGCTTGTATGAAGATATAGGATTGTTATCATTACTAGTGTCCAAGTGAACTATTTGTCTTAAGCACGAATAGCGTGATTGTAAAATACATGTCGTGCGCTCTGTCGAGCAACGTTGTGGTGGGGCACCTGGTCAACCGAAGCCAGTCATGACAGTGACTGTGCAAATCAATTGTATAATGCATTAAACATTGCGGGAGACAGTGCAATCGGACGATTCCATATGAGGATTTCACGACGATGTGACTGACCGGCTAACGAAGGCACTTTCCCCATCAACGTCCTGTTTTATATGACTGGACGGTTGGTAGCTTTCTCCGATCCCATCAGACTCCACACGAAACCGTTCTTTTGTGACTGTTAACTCATTTCTGCTGAATGTGTATTGATTCTTGATAACCATGGTCGTGCCACTAGACCGTGTTTTATGGTAACTGTTCCCTCTACGATGTCTGAGCACATTTTTAACAGGATAAGTGTCGTTAGACAATGCTGTGAGACTCGTGACCTAATCTCAGAAAGATGAACGGCATATTATTCTCAGTTATTTCCTGAGATGAGATGGATCGAATCGTATTCGAGCAGATTTAACCCTACGTGACCCCCTTATCAAACATTCTCCCCTATCTCCGGAACGATAAAAAAATGAAAGCTGACCCTCCGTCAGTGTTTAGTTCATCGTATTGGGGTCATTTCTTGAGCGTATTTCCTTAATACCCCGAGTAGGGAATCATGGGTAATGCAAGGGGTCGGCCAGGCGAGGTATCAGAAAAGTTGTCATTTTTCTTCAAAATTCCTGCGGTTCTTCGAGGAAAATTGAGCAAAATATATTCTATTTAACATCGCACTATTATTTACCAATTTATGTAGTTTTTGCAAAGAAACACGTAAATAAAAAAAAAATCGAAAAATCTGACCGAAAAATAGAGGGTGCACTCCACACTAGGCCACGGTTTCGCACAAATGGCCCCTCCCTAATTTCATAATAAGGAAGGTCGCCTGTTTTTGACAGCATGGTAATTCTTCTTCCCTTTCTACTAACTGATATCTATAGTATCACCCTGCTGGACGTAGCCATTTCTTCAAACGAGGATATAACATTTGCTTGCTGGTCTCAACTACGCGCCACTACGGAGTCAATCGTTTCCGGAATTGAATAGCAGGCAGGCCAAAATCCTTACTTTTTCGGGAAACGAAAATGATGATTCCTTTATGGCGATAAAATTTTACAAAAAACGAGTAGGTCGACCCCCTGTTTTTTTCGCCATTTTAAATTGTCCTTTGGACGGGAAACACTTTAACATACATAAGAAGAAAATCATTTCGTACGTTTTCACTGGGTTGCGGGTAGAATTTGACACATTTTCATATATTTTAGGGAGTTTTTCAGAAAAGTTGAAGAAGGTTTAAGGAGGATTGCGCGTCTTTCATTTTCAATTTCAATAGCTCACTTGCCTCCTGGAATAATGGCATGAGTGTGCCCATTCGGAAAATATATACTTTTACAGGGGTTTTCTTAAAGATTTCACATATATTTTAGGCCGAAGACCCGAACCCATGTCTATTTTTAACCGCACATCATTTAGGTGTGGAATGCACCCAGACCAATAAAGCCTGTTTTGAAGATTTTGTCACTGTGACGTCATCAAAGTGGCCATCTTGGATTTCTGTACATTTTCTGGTAGAGCTTGACCCAAGGGTCTAGCGAGGAAAGCTTCAGCTCCCTAGTTTAAGGGGTAAGAACAATATTTTGGGGAACAAGAATGGCCTCTCAGGCCTGTACATTTCCCAAAAAGCCCAGGTCAAATAGGGTTGAATGTAAGTAGAAGTTAACAATATCTCACGTGTTGCTGATATTTTCTATCCTGAAAGCTCACAAGAAGAAACTTTAAGACATGTGTGTATCTGTATGGCCCCGGAGTGGACTAAAAACGATGGCTTCGACGAGGTTACGTGTATACATTGAATAATTGAGTATACTGAGTATGAATTCTCAGAAATGAATTTGTTTCACATTTAAATATGAAGTTGACTAACACTATGCCATTTATCATTCCGTTTCACGATTTATTCACGATCTTATAAAACACGATTGCCTCGCGACTGACAACACTTTAATAGATGGAGAAAGATCGTGAGAGAATGTTTTTGCTTGGAAAGGCGACACATTCTTTCGCGGTATTTTTACGACCAATAGTTTTAATCCAGAAACCAATAACAATTTAAGGAAATCTTTGGAGGGAATGCTCTCTGAGTCTTAGTAAAGTAAAGATAATAATACGGAATGGACGATAGAAATACCATGTCTTGTCAGCTTCATCTAGAAGAACGAAGGTTGATACAAACAATTGTTAATCACGTAAAATCTTCCGTTTTAAAACAATTGATTGGACAATTTAAATTTTCAAATGCGAATCCGGCAAATTCATTGGCTTGTGAGGGAAACTGTAAATAAATCCAACCAATCACAGAATTTCTGTAGCGATTCATTTGCCTTTTCTCTCTTTCAAGATGCTAGTGTTGAATATATATTTCCGTATATAGCTGCAATGGAATTTGGTGCTTGTAGGGTCTTGTGAAAAACGTTTTTCGATTATGGAAACAATACTTTTCTATGAAGAACGACTGGATGTCGGAAATGATCTTTATATTCGACCCAAAGATGCAGTATTACCGATCCTTTCCATCCGAATGCAGACTTCAAGATGATAATATATCGACCATCATCAATTCTATGATTGTCGCCATCGATTTTGTAATTGGATACACACTGACTCAGAATCAATTACCGAGTACAAATGTATATAATTCCCCACGGCCCATTGTTCACAGACACCATAAATCTATTGGTCTGAATGTGAGGTGCCGAGGGAAGCTTTCCTGTAGAGTTATATTGTTGTTTTTAGTCGCCAGACGTGGTCAAGTTTTCTTACCTCTTGCACGTCGCTCCAGTTTATTACCTGTATATTGTAGGATTCTGGTGGTGAACTGTTGGTCCGCGAGGCCTGTACATGTCATACGACAAAAATATGTAGGTTTATTGTTTTGGTGGGGAATTTAACCCGCACGACGTCGGGAAATGCAGATTATTTTTACTGGATATTTACCAGGTTTATCCCAGTTGAGGCGTTTATGCAATATGGTCTGGTAGCAGATGTTTTTATATGTACAAAAATGAATGTGCATTTCGGCTATTGACTGGATCGATGAACGCCTGGTAGCTTTCACAATAGCGACGCTCCGAAATCTTTACGTTCTTTATCGTCGTAAGGGCTCACCCACAGTTTCGAAGAATGACCCCCGCCAAATTAAATAATACGCTAAATCGCCCAGTATTTATCTATAGCACCATCCTGTTCGGCATTGTCAGTCTTTCAAACGTTTTTGTGCAAATCGATGGCTGAGATCGTCTGCAAAGTGACGGGGGTCAGGGTACATTTTGTCTACCTCGGATATGCCCCTTGTCTGGGTGTGAAAATCATGACTCTGGCAGGTTGATCACTAGTTTTTCCTTGAAATCGCTCATTTGTTTGGAAATTGGGTCGAATTAAAAAAAAATCGAGGGTTTTTCTTGGATGCATTGTCGAGTTCAAATTCTTCGATAACTGTGACATTTGTGCCTTAAAATAATGGTGTAATCATACTCCTTCAGGAAATGTATAGATATAACCGATTTTGGAAGAAGATTTTATAAATGATGGTGATTATTCCCAGATGAACAGAAACATCTTTGGAGTGTAATCTTTACCCTATCTGGCCTGGGCGATTTGGGGTGGGAGAGCATTGTTGGACGATTTTTCGTTCAAAATTGTCAATTTTTTTATTTTTGTTTTTTCTTCGCAAAAGCCGCATGATATATAAGTAAATAATTTTCTGATATGAAATAGAATAAGTTTTACTCACTTTTCCATGCAGAAGAGCAAAATATTTGAAGAAATAAGACGAAACATAACTTTTTCTGGTACCCCACATGGCCGCCATTTTGAATTTACCGTGACGTTATGCCAATAGGCTCAAAATGACCCCAATATGATAACCTATAACGTCACGGAGATTCAGCTCTCCATTTTGTTGGTGTTCCGGAGATAGCGCAGAAAGTTTGGTGGGGGGGGGGCATTTGCCCCCCTCCCCCAGGCCTTGCAGCGTTAATGGGGAAGGGGAGGGAGGGGGAACGAATCAGGGGTGTTTTTTGGCGATACTAAGACATATGGTTACAGTAAAACGCATAGAACTGCGTTGAATCAACATGCTGAATTTTTGCGTAATTTGTGAAGAAATATGACGTAAACATCACATCGCTCAAAATGACCCCAATATGATAATCTAAAAAGTCGCGAAGTTTCAGGTCTCATTTTTTGTCGTTCCGGAGATAAGAGCAAAAAACAACAGGGGTGGGGGGAGTGGGGCGGAAAGTGCCCCCTCCCCCACGCCAGGCAAAAAAATAAGGCTGCTTGTAGATTGACTGAGTGTAGGCTCCATCGCGGATCGATGTTTCATTGCAAAAAATTGTTAATTCTTCCATGATTGTCTAGTTCCATACGAAGCAATCAATGATTGAATAATACACAGCAGTCAGATAATCTATTTATTCTGAATATTTGTCTCATTTGTCTCATTGTTACAGTTGACTTGCAGCCTCTGGTTGCACCGAATTATGAGAAGGGAATAACACTTTTCAGGGTTCAGATATTATAAATGTCCTTCCACTCTCCCAGGACAGGTGGTGGGTTCCCGATTTTCAACAATCTCGCAGTCGCGTACTTTCTCTTGTAATCGGTGCTCCTTACTAAAAATCGTATTGAAATGTGTTGAAATCGTATTTACATTGTTGTCGTGCGAGGCATTATGGGGATTTTTCGAGTCTGAATACAATCATTTCACGCTTATATGTATTATTAATACTCTCTAACCAAATTGAGTGAAATTTCACCCAAGTAAGAGTGGAAATTGATCCAACTCAATACTTGAGTGAGATTTTCACTCAACTTGCGTTACTGTTCACTCAACTTAAGTGATATTCACGCAAGTATAAGAGTGGAAATTGATCCCACTCAAGTTGTTTTAACTCGAGTGAAAAGTAACTCAAGTTGAGTGAAAAGTAACTCAAGTCTGATTGAACAGGTACATTTCGCTCATACTTGAGTGGAACAGTTCGCTCAATTTTTGTAGAGAGAACATTTCGTCCTGGAAAATAAGTTTTCCGGCATCCGTACATATATACCTCCAGATACTACACCTGTATTTTTTTAACAACTGGGTGTTTCTGTGGACCGTGTGATGAAAACGATGAACCCGAGTGATTTATATCTGGTGTAAGATATGGAAGCTTAGAGTGAACATCTCTAAATGTCTACACAATAATTTCGGTACCAAGAAACTGAAGTTGGATTTTATTTATACAATTGATGCAAGTATTCTGGAATCTATAAAAGATGTTAAAGATTTAGGCGTCATGTTGTCTGTAAATTGCAGTTTCAACAGACACATTGGGAATAATGTTGCCAAAGCCAATAGAATGTTGGGGTTTCTCCGTTGAACCTGTCAAACCTTTACCAGTGTTTATAGCATTTGTGCGTAGTGAACTTGAATATTGCTCTGAAATATGGTCGCCACACCAGACAATTCCGATAGATTAGAAAAGGTCCAGAGAAAGTTCATTAAGTTTTTGAGTTTTAAATATTTTAATCCATACGACAAAGCATGTATACGTCTTTCTGTAAAGGGTTTGGTTGTGTACCTATTTTTGCGTAGCAGTGGTTGTGTACCTACTGTTTTGTAGCAGTGGTTGTGTATCTATTTTAACAACATAATTCAATATCACGATCTTAATATGTTAACGACTGCATCGTCTGTTAAAGGGCAAGGTATAGATATACTATTTCCTGAACTATTTTCTCAACTGACACCCGTGATATTTACCAATGTATACAATTATTATGGATAATGCTATCCTGAATATTATTTAACATTTTAGATCGCATTTATTATTTTAGATTTCGATCTAAGACGTCTTTGTGTTTTGTAAGTAGCATAGTTTAATCTAGTTACTAGTTTAATCTAGCTTAATTGTGTTATTATATTCATATATTAATACAATTTTAGCGGTGTTATCCTCTCAGTTACTGGGCCCACTGGACCTGTTGAGATTGACGCGAAATGAAGAAAAATAAATACTAAATAAAAAGGGCGCGTATGCGAATTCAGTTTTACTGATTTCAGTCGAAACAGGAAGCGTGTATTTGCATACGAGCGAGATGTAAATGCATTCCGCATGTCTTAAAGTAGAAGAAACAAGTTATCTGCTCAAATATTTGAAAAGAGCTCAGTAGGAGATATATAATGTGGTGCCATTAAAATAATGAAGTTAGGCTCTGTCCGACATTTTCCAGAGCTGGTAAATTATTTGTCGCTAAACTTTTCAGTGGATAATTTTTTTGAATGTACGATATTCCGGTTTATATGTGAAATGATTAAAAACTAGAGGTTCCGCTTTGACCCTTGGGTTGCCGCACCTGCATGAAGCCTATGCTGGTTGTTTTGTTAAGCAAAAACATACGTCTCCCCCAACCTCCCACCTTGCCTTGAGTGGGCTCATTATTTAAGGGAAAGTGCTATAAAATGAATGTAGCAATAAGTATCCTAAACAAAGCTGCGCATCTAAAAATATTAATTGCGAAGAGGCGATTTTCATTGCTGTTGTAGCCCAGTGAGGAGTTGGGATTTATATAGCAATGAGTGGATTGCCGACAGCATCCAACCAATGTGAAATACATGTAATTGTGAAGCATCAATTATTTCAAAATTGATCACAACATAGGAAAGATGCAACACATACAAGAGGCACACCTATAATATACATGCTTTACTGAATAGAAGTTTCATGCATCTGCCTTCAGTAGTTTCCAAGATATGGAGCGAACAAAAATTGAACACAGACAGACAAGCACATTTTGCATGAACCCACACAAGCACTAGCACACACCAAAGCCTAATTAGATCACAAGGCCATTTCAATGAAGCTTCCATCCAAGTTTGGTGAAATTTCATGCAGTAGTTCTCCAAATATCTTGTAGACAAGAGTAGTCGTGTACATAAACAAATTACAAGCGTCTAGTCCGTCATTCATAATCCAGCCGTCGTCCATTAGAGAATATCCGCGTCCATAATCCAAAGACCTATTCCATATTCCATATAACAGTATTAGCACCAAATTCAAAAAGACAATCATAGTATACAACGAGAGATCCTGAAGGATCTTGGCGCCCACCATTGTCCGATAATTGTAAGCTAGTGACAAGAGGATCTTTTTGTCCATTGTTACTAAGAACAAACGATTGACTTGTAATTTTGTTTACAGAATTTCGAATCTGAGCGAAAAAGATCAAAAAAGGGACACTGGAAAACACCAAGATATCATCTTTCTAAGTTTAAGGAGTTTCAAGATTTCTAGAAACTGTACTTATGTCAGTTGTAATAGTACAAGAGAAAAGAGCAAAGTTAGTCTGAAAGTGAATGTCTGGAGGATCATTCGTCTTCGTTTTGTAGTATTTTTTTTTGCACGTGTCATTATTGGGTAATGGAAGCGAAGACAAATGTCTTTGAACCTTTGGCATGAGCTATGAAACATACTTAAGATTCTATAATTAGGAACGAATGCTAATTCTGTTCTGTTTACTGGGCTAGTTTGAGATATCTCTTTTAAGATACCATGCTCAAAAATAGTAACATGGTACAATACTTAATACTGAAGGGATCCGCGCCGTAATGTTGAAACTTCGAAAGTGTTTGAATCCTGATTATCTCCCTTGGATCGAAACATGCAGTAACTAAAGTTGTCGAGTTGTAACGTTGTGTCACAAGAGTGACGTCTCTTCATGTAGCCGACCCATCGGCAGATAAAACAGTTCACTGGATTAAGAAAATTGATATAAAATTTGAAGAAATATATTTTAATTCCGAATTATTTGAACTCCTTGATTTGGAAGGTGAAGGTATGGATATTCTCTATAGTCACTATATAGAATCTGTCCCAATGTTTGATCCGCCGACTCGTGTGATGCAGCATCACAACTCGGGAATACCGTATTAATTTCAAGAGTAACTTGGATTTTGGAATCGGACCAAAAAAGGCATCATGCACTAGGCCTCATGTAGAACCTGTGTACCAAATTTCAGAAAGAATCCATGAAGTAGTTCCTGAGAATTGACGATAATAATGTTTCAAGGGAAAATTCAAGATGGTCACCTGGCGGCCATATCGGATTTTCGAATCGGACCAAAAAAGGTATCTTGCACAACTGGACCACAAAAAACCTGTGTACCAAATTTAAGAAAGATCCATGCATTACTTCTTGAGAAATCACGATAAAGTTTCATGGGAAATCCAAGATGGGAGCCTGGTGGCCATATTTGATTTTCGAATCGAACCGAAAAAGGTATTTTGCGCAACTAGACCCCAAAGGTGAACCTCTGTACCAAATTTGAGAAATATCCATGCAGTAGATCCTGAGAAATCACGATAACAAAGTTTCATGGGGAAATCCAAGATGGCTGCCTTGTGGCCATATTGGATTTTTGAATCGGACCAGAAAGGTATCTTGCACAACTAGATCCCACGGGGAACCTGTGTACCAAATTTGAGAAAGATCCATGAAATACTTCCTGAGAAACCGCGATGACAAGATTTCATGAGGAAATCCAAGATGGCTGCCTGGTGGCCATATTGGATTTTCGAATCGGACCAGAAAAGGTATCTTGCACAACTAGACCCCAAGGGGAACCTGTGTACTGAATTTGGGAAAGATCCATACAGCAGTTCCCGAGAAATCGTGATAAGGTTTCATGGGGAAATCCAAGATGGCCGCCTTGTGACCATATTGGATTTTCGAATCTGACCAGAAAAGGTATCTTGCACAACTAGACCCCAAGGGGAACATGTGTTCCAAATTTGAGAAAGATCCATGCAGCAGTTCCTGAGAAATCGCGATAACAATGTTTCATGGGGAAATCTAATATAGCCGCCTTGTGGCCATATTGGATTTTCGAATCGGACCAGAAAAGGTGTCTTGCACAACTAGACCCTAAGGTGAACCTGTGTACCAAGTTTGAGAAAGATCCATCCAGCACTTCCTGAGAAATGACAATAACGAAGTTTCATGGGGAAATCCAAGATGGCTGCCTCGTGGCCATATTGGATTTCCGAATCGGACCAGAAAAGGTATCTTGCACAACTAGACCCCAAGAGGAACCTGTGTACCGAATTTGGGAAAGATCCATGCAGTAGTTCCTGAGAAATCGCGATAACAAGGTTTCATAGGGAAATCCAAGATGGCCGCCTTGTGGCCATATTGGATTTTTGAATAGGACCAGAAAAGGTATCTGCACATCTAGATCCCAAGGGGAACCTGTGTACCAAATTTCAGAAAGATCCGTGCAGTAGTTCCTGAGAAATCGCGATAAGGTTTCATGGGAAAATCCAAGATGGCCGCCCTGTGGCCATATTGGATTTTCGAATCGGACCAGAAAAGGTATCTGCACAACTAGGCCCCAAGGGGAATCTGTGTACCAAATTTCA